>RJWM01004930.1:0-96549 GCA_004363535.1 Dasyprocta punctata | reverse complement strand
TCATAATTTATATTACAAAGTCTTTGCAATGAAAACATGGTATTGGCACAAAAATAGATATATAGACAGTGGAATAGAATAGAAGACACAGAAACAAACCCACAAAACAGCCATTTGATTTCTGACAAAAGGATTAAAAATATATGTTGGAGAAAAGCCTCTTTAACAAATGGTACTGGGAATACTGGCTATTTATTGCAGAAGATTGTAACTAGATCCCTATCTCTCACTCTGTACCAAAATCCACTCAAGATGGATCAAATACTTAGGTATAAGGCCTGAAAATTTGAAACTGTTAGAAGAAAACACAAAGGAAACACTGGAAGTCATAGGCACAGGGAAAGACTACCGGCATAGGGTTCCAACAGCCCATGAAACAACTGTGAGAATGAGCCGATGGGACAACAAATTAAAACATTCCTTAGTGAAAAGATTTATACGATCTGAAGAGAAATTTTATCTCATTCCAAAAAGAATGGCTATCATCAAGAAATCAACAAATAACAAATGCTGGTGGGGCTCTGGGGGAAAAGGAATCCTTCTCCACTATTGATGGGAGTGTAGGCTGATGCAACCACTATGGAAATCAGTGTTAAGATTCCTCAAAAAACTAGGACTAGGGGTTCCATTTGACCCAGCTATTCCCCTTCCTGGGGTCTTCCTGAAAGAATTAAAAAGCATCATAACACAGTGATAAATTTGCACTCCTGTTTATAGTGGCACAGTTTGTAACAGCTAAATCTTGGAAACAGCCCAGATGCCCATCAACTGATGAATGGATAAAGACGTGTTTTTTTTTTATACAATGGAGTACTACTCAGCTATAAAGAAAGATAAATGTGAGATATTTCTAGCTAAATGGATGCATCTTGAGACTATATTCTTAAGTGAAATAAGTCAGTTCCACATGTGTAAATATTGCACTGTCTCTCTGGTGTGAGAAACTGAAAATGTAAATAAGAATAAAATGTATAATAGATATTGTGAAACAGGAAGAAATTGTTCAAAAGGGAAGGGGAACTAAGAAGAGGGAATGGGAAGGGAAGAAAGGGAAAAGAATAAAAATGAGAAAAGAATAAAATGGACATACAGCTTTAAAATAAGGAGAGGAAGAAGGGTTGAAGGGAGGGGAGGAGAATGCAAAAAAGGAGGAATCAAGATATATCATGTGCAGCTGGGTGTGGTGACACATGCCTGTAATTCCAGCATAGGTGAGGCTGGGGTAGGAGGATCACTGTGAGGTCAAGGCCAGACTGGGCTACAAAATGAGTTCAAGGCCAGCCTGAATTGTACAGCAAAATCCTGCCTCATAAAACAAAAACAAAAACAAAGCAAAACAAACAAACCAACCCCCCAAAGGATATATCACGTATAGGCACAAATTCTCTGTGAGGAATGTGATTATGATGTTTATGCAAAATGTACCATAAACTTAAAAAAAATTCTGCACAGCAAGGGAAACAACAGAGTGAAGAGAGAGTTTACAGAATGGGAGAAAATTTTTGCAAATCACTGTTCTGGCACAGAGTTAATATCTAGAACATACAAAGATCTCAAAAAATTTAACACCAAGAAAACAATAGCCCAATCAACACATGGGCAAATGAACTCGACAGAGACTTCTTAAAAGAAATAAAAGTGGTCAATAAGTAAATGAAAAATGTTCAAAATTTTTAGCTATTAGGGAAATGCAAATCAAAAACTACACTGAGATTTTATCTCACCTCTGTCTAAATAGCTATCAGCGAGAATACAAAAGCAACAAATGCTAGTGAGGACATAGGGAAAAAGGAACCCTTAGGTACTGCCAGGGGAATGTAAATTAGAATGGCCACTCTGGAAACCAGTATGGAGGTTCTTTGACAAACTAAAAATAGAGCTACCATATGACCCAGGTAAACCAGTCCTTGGTATATACTAGAAGAAATTAAAGCCTGCATACTATAGGGATACCAGTCTGACTAAGTTTATTGCAGCACAATTCACAATAGCCAGGAAATGGAAGCAGCCTGCTCGATCAACAGAACGAAGAAAATATACTACACATACACAATGGAGTGTTCTTCAGTCATAAAGAAGAATAAAACTATGTCATTTTTCAGGAAGGTTGATGGAACTCGAGATCATCATGTTAAATGAAATATGTGGAATCTAAAAATAAAGACATGAAAACAGAAGAGGGACTATTATTAGACAAGAGGAAGGGACGAAGGAGAAGGAGGAAGGAGTGTAAAAGAGGAATGGGGAGATGGATATGATCAAAATATATTCATGTGAAAAACTCAGTATTTCATAAGATTAATAAGCACTGATAAGATACACTAAAAAACTTCACGAAAGTGAAACATGAGAAGAAAGGTAGGGAGGCAGTGGTGTGGTTATAGAAAACTGAGATAGGATTATCGATCATCTAGGGTAGTCCTGAAGAAATTGTACCGCACAAAACAAGAGTCAGGTTGCATGTTGTTTTCTACCCTCAGTGTAAGGTGGGCGAAAGAAATAGGTGAGGAAGTTGTACAAATGCTTAAGAGGCCCAAGCAGGAGAGCTAAAATACTTTGGAAAAAATATACAAATCAGATAACCAGAAACCCAAAGAATGGCTGGTTGAAAGAAACACAAAGAAGTGCTTTCATCTAAATGTAATTAATTGAAAAATCTTGTTGCTGTAGTTTATACAAAAGTTTGGAAAGTAGGCACTTTCAACAAGATGTCATTATGGTTTTGAATAAAGACTTCAGAAGTCAGGGCTAGTGGACAGAAAGTGGTGAATTATGTTGTGGTTCCAAAACTACAGACACTTATGACCCACTGTCATAATGTTTAATTGTTTTTTCTAATGTAACTTATTGTGTTCTCTAAATATAGTTTAAGAAGAAATTTTCCCTAAGCAGTATCTTTGAATTTTCAGGTTTGACATATGAATTACACTTTTTTGAATATATATGAAAAACATAATGATTTGATGAAGTTCTAATATATTGCCTGAAACAATTTCACTTCTAAACTGTGCAATACATATTCATGTTTTGGGAAATACTTGGATGAGGAGCCTGGATAATTAGTCTGGCCAAATTCTGAAGTTGCAGACATTTGGACACGGCCCCTCCTATTTTCCAAAGTGAAATATCAAGGATAGTTCTGTGTGACTCTCATGCGAAGCTGTGGAGTAGGTGCTCTGAAAAGTGAAGCAGCAAAAAGTAGAAAAGTTGCTAGACATGCTGGTTTAAGCATGGATCAAACACAGCAGCAATATTATCCTTCCTAAGGCTAGTGAGAATTGATGGATTAATGTTTACAGGGAGAACAAGCTTTCCAAGTGTCTACCGTAGCTCTTAATGCTTTATAGGGAAGTAAACAACAGAGGAGGCCACTTGGGAACCTCTGCTAGAGAGGTGGTTAGAGGGTCTGGGTTTCCTGGTGGTCCCTGGGGGCCCTTGCAGCAGCTTCCAGCCTCTCTGGTGACAGTCGTCTCCCCTCGGCCTAATCTGGAACTCCAGATGTTGTGCGGAGATGGCTGAATGAGGGCAGGATGCTAACATTCTCACATCAACAATGCACCGATGTCTAGCACTGCTGATTGTGTCCCTCTGAGGCCAATGCATGAGATCATCTGAATTAGTCTTCAGAGGCACTCAGCTGGCAGTGTCTCTGTAGCCTTTGTCAGAGGCTTAGTTTTTCTGCAAAAAGAGAAAAATCTGACTCCCTAGATGAAGGAGATTTTATGTAACTCTCCTGCCATTTTTCTCTCCCCTTCACTGTGTAGCTGAGCTCTTAGAAAACTGGTGTTAAAGCACTTCAGCAAGAAACCAGGCAACTGAAAGCCCCTTCTAACAGCTGTTAGTGGTTGTCAGAGCAGGCAGACACCAGGGCTGGAGGGAAAGGAGCCAAAAATAACTCCACAGCAGTATTTTTTTTTTTTTTCTAGGATTCAATCATTTCTGATGCTGGAAGAAGAGCTTGAGGAAACCAAAGTACAGCTGTATGAAAACAGTGGAAGGGGCAGAAGGATGGGGGCCAGGGGCTGCTGCTTCTCAGAGACATCATCACTGAGAAAGAAACAGGAATATGTGCAAGACAAAGATGGGGAGGCTGATGCTGGAGACAATATGAACTTAGCCTCTCTGCTTGCAGGGGATGATCTGGTAGTGCCTGGCTTTCACTGGGGAAGCTTTGCGACAATGGCTCTTTCTGGCACGGGTTTTAAATGTTTTCTTCTGTGGGATTTACAAGTTCATTCCATGGTCAAAGAGCTACTGTTTTTCCTAGGGACCCCAGTCCTGGATCCTTACTCTTACCCAAATAGGGTTGATTCCCAAGGCGATTTTGTTCAGTTTGCATTCTAACAGAGGTTTGTAGCTCCATGAGCTTTGGGAACTGAAATTTTTGATTTTTTCCTAATACCCAGCTTCCATTTTTGTTTTTAAATCATGTTCTGGTCTTATCATACATTCCTCCAAAAATTGTAGTGAATGATTTTCAAAAAAACTCTTCATTTTTATAATGATACACATAAGGTAGGAGGTTTTTCCTGACATTTTTCATGTCACACACTTTGGAAGTATATGTGGCACTTTTAAACCTTCTGATTCATTTTCTGAATGTTTCAGTGTTCCTAGTGAGTAAAACCAAGTCTTTGAACGACACCTCCATCTGAATTGTACACTTGATCTTTTTGGGTTTGGCAAACAAGCCATCACCCACTTAGAACCCAGACAGAAAGTAGCAGATGATTCAAGCTTCATTAGGAACAAGTCATGCCAAAATAACTTCATTTCTGGTTTTGATGGGATTATTGCTCAGAGAACGCAGTAGAAATAGCACCCTAGGATTTCAGCAAGGCAGCTGACATCTCTTATAGGTCATTCCCTGAATCATATGAAAAAATGAGGTCTGGATGAAGGTAAAATTCAGCAATCAGTAGCTGGTTGATAGACTGATTTCACCTTCAACTTGAGGTGTCTAGTGATATGACCCAGCCTTCTGTTGCTTACTCTGTCATGCCTAACTTTTACCTCTGATTTAGAGAAGATGTGGGTGGCAACTGGTGCACTGCTCCAGAAAATAGAATCAAGATCCCAAGTAGTGACCACAGGTTGATATTATTGGGTAAATGTATAAAGATTAGTTTAACAAAAACAGACATCAAATCCTGTCCTGGTATTAAAATATTCAACTTTGTAAGGATAGAATATGAGGTTCCTTATTTTAAGGAGATGGGTCAGTACTGTGACACAGTTGCTAGGAAACATCACAATCATGGGCTACTTGAAGAGACATTTAATGTAGACAGCAAGTGTAGTGGATTGGTAGCTGGTGGTCAACTTACACACCAGCTGAACTGAATCAGCATGGTGCTGAGCGTGGGTGGCTCACCTGAGGTCTGTTGCAAACATAAAAAGGAGACCTGGAGAGGAAGAGTAGCATTGTGGGTTCTCCTAAGTGTTTCTGTAGTTTGGAGATATTGGTTCTCCTAGAGGAGCCTGTCATGCTGGCTCCCCCGATACAAACTCAGCTGTTATCATCGGAGGACTTTGTTGCTGAGGATGGCTGTGGTTCACTTTGAGGGAGTTCTGCTCCTCACTTTAAGAATCACTTCTTGGCTCCAGAGGGGAAGATGTGTGCTGTTTAATCTCCAGGAGAAGCTTGTCATGCTGGCTTCCTGATATATACTTGGCTGTTCTCACCATCAGAGGAGCTCAGGACCTTGGCGTTGCTGAGGATGGCTATGGTACTTTTTAGGGAATCCCTGGTCCTTATTTTGAGTGTTGCTGCTGGGTTCCACTGCAGAACCCCCAACCTGCTGGTACAGATCCTTCACCCCACTGGCATAGACTTTCTAACTTCCACAGCTGACCTTTGGGCCTTCCCAGCACACATCCATGAAATAGACTTTCGTGAGTCATTGTGGGCTCTAGGTTTTCAGCTGAACTCATGCAGGATATTGCCATGGGATCCAGGCCCTCAGCTGGATTTTTTAGGTCTTTAGTGTTGTGGACAGATTTCCTGCACTTTCTTTGTATTTAACTCTTGGGTGACTATTATAAATAATACTATAAATTATGTGTCCTGTATGTAATTGTTCTCCTTGCAAACCCTGACTATAACAACAAGTCACAGTTTTATTCTTTACTGTTCAGATTCCATTGAAAATCTTGTGCTTATTCCAAGTAATATGTGTTAATAGTTGGCCTGACCAACAAAGATCATGATGATTACTGAACTGGCACTTCAGGTAGCATGTGGGACAGAGCACCATGTTAAACCTTGAGAAAGAGACCTTCACAGGTACTTGTGAGAGTTTCCTCCAGAAAGCAAACAGGCTGTCTTGAAAAGATGAGATTAGATTTGTTCTCTTCCATTCTAGAGGGCATAAGGAGGATCACAGCTGAAAATTTAAGGGAGGAAGACTTCCTCTATAAACAAGAACAAACCTTCCAACAGTCACAGTTGTACAAAATGGAAGTCACTATCTCGAGTAATGGTGAACTCCCCATGCAAGAGTTCAAGCAGAGGCCAGGGACCTATCTATGTACTAGTACAAAAGGTTCCCACACTGGGAGGTTGTACTCTTAACATGTCTTAAAAAAAATCCTCCATTCATTGATACTCTTCACACCACAATAATCTGAGATGTTACAGTTTCTAATAACCCTAAACACCAAATATACAAATTGATAGAATAAAAAACAGGGTTGATAGTATTTTCACTTACTTTGGATACCATGGCAAAACATGTGGGCCTCTGAGTTGGCAAAATAAACAGAGCATGCTTGAACTTCCCTGAGTCTCCTATAAATCTATGAATGATGCCTCCTTAAAGTTACTTTAGATTGGAATGCTGGCCTAGTCCAACCAGTCTGCTGAGATCATGAACAATTTGCAAAGAACACAAGCAGCTTTGATAGGATGTAATGGAAGGCAGTATTTAAAGAAGTCCATGATTTCATAAGTAAGTTTTCAAAGGCCATCATTCTTGTTCAACAAAAATTCAGCTGTACAATTGTAGAACCTTGAAATTAAACAAATGGAGAATCAATAGTCTGAGTTTAAAGGCATTTATGCAGGTGTTATTTCTAGGCATTAGTTTCCCTTCCTGAACAAGTAAACAATTTCTACTCAGACCTGTCAGGAGAACTAGTGTAGCCAGTCACACAAACCTACAGTTTTGTTTGAATGGATAGCGGCATGCTCCATCCTGTATTTTCCTGAGCTTGACATAATAACTGAGCCATTAAAATGTTATAAATGTTGTACACACCCTGCGATCCTATATACCCTAAAAATGACAGGAGAAAATAGCCCAAAGCTTTTCCTCCTTAATAACCTCTTGGACAGATTTCATGGTAGAACTAGTAATTTTGAAATCTCTGCTAATGAGAAGAAAAGAAACCAGATCTGATTACAAGTAGAAAAGATACCGGATGCAATGAAATGAAGCAAGATGAAGGTAAAAGATATGCTCTAAAACATGGTAGCAGTATAGCCAATTACTCATAGCAGATATTCAATAAATATCTATAGTTTAGGAAGAACAGACAAAAATTAGCAGGAGAAAATATATGTCTGTAGGAGAACTAAAGGTAAAAGGTAAAAAGAGATGCAACCTCCTGGGTTCTGAAGGTCCCCTCTTCTAGCCCATTTAGCCATGTTTTCTGTGCCAATGATTTGCACTTGATGCTGGGTTGGAATTTCCTAGGTAGTTTTCCCTGGTCTGAAACCCTGATATCTCATTACTGATTCTAATTTAAACTTTAGCCATAAATTCAAGGTGAACAATTTAGTCAAGGGCTCATGTGTGCAGGTGGCAGCTGAAGAATCTTCTGTTGACACTGGCTTCTGAACACAGATGGCCACACTGGTGCAGAAGCTGGCCCTTCAGTTCTACAAGATGGAACAAGGGAAAAAGCCCTGAATAGCAAGACAATAGTGACAGGTTTTTCCCACGTGCGTTCTTCCAAGTCAACATGGTGCTGGACAGCGCCTCCCTTCAGCACTAACTTCTGCGTTCTTCTCGCAAACCCGAAAGTTGACCCTCCTGCTTTCCCCGTGCACGCCAACGCTCCCCCAATCAGCTGTCAATAGGTCATTCTGCCCGCCCCTTCAACCCCACCCCCTGTCAAAACCAAATAAAAGTGTGAGGTTTTGTCTTCCTCAGAGGGTGCTTGCATCTCTTCTGCAGCCCTCCCTCGCCTGCAAGAAAGGCCTCTTTCTGTTTTCTCTCCTTTTGTTTCTCTCGAGTCAGAGGACCAAACAGATGGTGCTGTAACTCAAGTGGGAAAGATCGTGTGACTCCCGCAGACTGCCCCCGACGCGAGTCCCCTTTGCCTATGGACCTTTCCTCCTCCTTTTCCTTTTCTCTTCACCTCTACCGTTGCTGTTACTAGCCTCCATCCATCACTGGCCACTTCAGACCTCGTAGGTCTCCCCCGCGGGCTTCGAGATTCTTGTCTTGTAAACCGTGGGCTGCGTGAGGATGGCCCCACTTTTTTTCTCTTGTCCTACTGGGCCTCGCCCTCTGGGGCTACCCCCTCACCCCCACCGGTGATGACTGCTGGGCCTGGGTGTGGGGCTCTCATTCTCTCTCTCGCACGTGTTCTCCACTCTTTACAGAAATCTTTAATTTGACCTAAAAATGTATATAGTCCAATAGTGCTAAATATACTCACACTATTATGGAACAGATCTCCAGAACGTTTCATCTCAGAAATCTGAAACTCTATATGCATTAACAGCTTCTCTTTCCTCATTCCCCCCACTCTCTGGTAACCACTATCCTACTTTCTATTTCTATAGATTTTACTACCACAAAGCCCTCATAGAGTATAAGTGGAATCATACAGTATTTATCCTTTTGTCACTGATTTACCTCACTAACATAACTTTCAAAATAAACCCAGGGAGGCAGGAATGGGGTGGGGTACAAAGAGCAAAAAGGAGGGAACAAATCTATCTCCCTTCTGTCAAGGGAGCTGTCCTGGAATGTTCTCTTGGTTGTACTATCATTAGCATGACATGTTTAAGCTGAAGAGAGAAGGTCCTCACGGCAGAGTGTGTTCAGACTGGGCTCAAAATGGAAGCTGCATGGTGGAAGGCACTAGGTGGAGGAAAGCTGCTTACCTCATGGAGGCCTGGAAGCAGAGAGTGAAGGGACAAGCAGAGGAGGAAATATATCATTCCAGGTCATGCCACAAGTGACCTGTTTCTTCCGACAAGACCCCACTTCCAATAGCAAGTTAGCTATACCATCCCCACAATTCACCTAGCTCCCTAAACCCCTGTCCATAAGCACATTAGGCTCTTGGGGGACTTCTAGGTGTAAACCATGACAAGGCCCACCATCTCTATCAATAAGCATCCACTGAGGGTCTAAGTTGTCAGAGCCACTATTCAAAGTCCACTCTCTGAAGCCCACCTCAGCAATTCTGGAAGAATTCTCATAAAAGTCCTCAGCATCTCTGTGGGTGAAGAAGAATTTGAATAAATCAATTGGCATTATTTTAAGAGCAGCCTCTGTAGGACAGAAGAGGCAATGGAATGCGAATGAATAGTCTCAAAGCTGCCAGAGCCTGCTCTTGAGGAACAAAATATGCTTAGAATGTGTGTGTCCCTTGTGGACTTATGTGTGAGGCACAGACTAGAGGGAAATTTGGCTCAAAAAATGAAAGGCAGTCTGTGAAATTTAGTGACACGTCAAAGAGGTCATTGACAAAAAATGTCTGGGAACCACTGTTACACTCTGGCTGAACCTTGAAAGGCCACTCCTGCCAACAACACTGCACATGTCACTGTGAACAGGGCCACATCTTCAGCCCAAATTTTCCACTTCCCACCAACACTGTGGGGTGCTGGGTCATCAGAGACAGAAGTAAGGGGGCACAATCGAAGCTAACCTCATCTGAGTTGACAGATCTCAACATACCAATAGGTTAATTTGTAAATGAAAAAAACGCTTATTAATTTTTTTTAATAAGGCATTCCTAATTACCCTGCCCAAGCCTACTGTGAAATTCTCAGCAGAACTTTAGCTTTCGCCTCTTCTCTCTGCTGGTCTGCCTTTTTCTTTTTTGCTGCTCTTGATCACTTACTCACTTTGCTATCTACCTTCCCAACCACCTACCTCAGGGGCTGCAGATATAGCTCAGCGACACAGCACCTGTCTGGCAAGTGTGATGTCCTGAGTTCATTCCTGGTACCAAAACACCACCACCACCCACCAAAAACAAAAAACAAAACACAAAACACAAAACAAAACAAAACGAACACTCAAAAACCAAAAACCACCTACCTCCTTTTCCATCTCTGTTCTTTGGGTTGCCTTTCCCACCTCAGTTAGTGGCAACTCCCATCTTTCTGGTCCTGGATCCCCAAAACTACAGTCATGCTGAATTGTTTTCTTTTTGTACATCCCACTTTCAGCCAGTTAGCAGGAAACTCTAGCAGCTTCTCTTTCAGAGTCAGAATCCAAAACTTTGCGTTCTTCCCTGCTATCACACTTGTGCAATGCACTTCTTTCCCAAATGACTGCAGGAAAGGCTGGTATCCCTATTTCTGCCCTTTCCTGTTTGTAGCCTATTCTCAATTCAGCATCCAGAGCTGTCATTTAAAAAGATAAGCTGAACTGTAACACTGTTTTATTCAGAACCTTTCAAAAGATCCCCATTTCCTTCAGTAAAAACCAAAGTCCTCAAATTAGCCCATTGAGCTTTATATAAAATGTCCCCTCTCAACACTCCAACTCTAACCCCTGGTCTTGGTCACAGAGAGCCCTCCCTAAACTACTATATTTAAAATTTCAGTCTGGTCCTCACTAATTCTCTTCTTACTTTATTTTCCCCTCATCACCAACTTACATATTCCTAGTTACTATCTGTCATCCTTACTTGGTACATAACTCTGTGAAGGCAGAGAGTTTGGACCATCATGCTTACTACTATTTTCCTAATACTATGTGAGTTCACATAGTAAGTGCTCAAAGCAAATCTGATGAATCAATGAATGGCTCCTTCTGGTCATTCAGGTTTTAACTCAAAGGTATTTTCCTTAGGGAAGCTTTTCCTAGCATCCTATCTAATGTAACCTCTCCCTCAATTACTGTCTATCATAGCATTTATTTTATTGTGCTTCTAGTATTTTAACTATTTTGTTTTTCTATTGTCTTCCACATTAAATGTGTATTCTGTCTTCTCAAAGGCTATAGCTACATCTGCTTAGGAAGTACTTTTTCTTCTTTTACAGATAGTGTCTTACTGTGTTGCCAGAGCTGGTCTTGAGCTTTTGGGATCAAGTGACCCTCCATCTTAGCCTCCAGAGTAGCAGAGACTAGAAGCACAGGCTACTGTATGTGGCTCAGTAAAATACTTCTTGAATGAATGCTGCGGTTTCATGATAAAATCAATTCAAATCCATTATTCATTTTTCACAACATGCTAATCTTAAAAATTTCAATCCATAGAAAAAATAAAATACACATGTATGCAAATACCTGTAAATCTGGATTAATCTGGAGTGAATCTCTGAGCAAAGAGATCATGCTAAATCATTAAATTTGACTAAATTTGTGTATTTGCTTCTCTCTATCCATACCTATCTATCTATGCATGTGCGTGGACACACTCATATCCACACACTTTTTTCCCCCAGATCCGCCTAAAAGTACATTGTCGATATTATGAAATTTCCCCCTAAACAATTAACCATATATGTCCCAAGAACAAGAACATTCTATACTACCAACATACTATTTTCCTACCCAAGAACAGTGATGTTAACACAATATTGTAAACTGACATACAGCATACATTCCGATTCTCTCAACTGCTTTAAGGGTAGCCTTTACAGATTTCTTTTTCAATCTAGGAGGCAATTCTTGATGATACACTGTATGTTTTGTTAGTTTTATTTAATCTAGGCTAGTTCTCATCATTTTCTTTTATGGCAATGACATGTTTGAAAAGTTTAGGTCAACCGTTTTAAAGAATGTCCCACAGAGGATGTCTGTTCAGTGTAGTGTGTTCTTTATTTTCTGTGTGGTTAATTGAACAACTTAGTATATAGTTCATTTGTTTAAGTTTCAGGTCTGCTTATTACCTGAAAGTAGAAGTGGGGCTATTCAGGAAGTGGAAGGACTTTAGGGGTAGAGGGGAAAGAGGAGAGGGCAAGGAAGGGTAGAAGGAAAGGTGAACACGGTAGTCAAATCATGATATATGCATGAATGGAAATGTCACAGTGAAACTTACTGATTTATACAATCAGTATGTGTTAATAATTGCAATACAAATGTTAATCTTTTTTTCATGTATGGCTAATTTACCAAGTTAATATACAGTTAAGTTCATTTTTATTTGTTTTAAATTTTCAGGTTTGCTGATTATGTTTTTAAAATCAAATTTCAACTGACTATATAAAACATGTAAATGGCTCAAAAGTCAACAGCAAAGTGCTGGCTGCTGCCAGAGTGGGGACAGCCACACTCAAGCCTCTCTCCGTGAGTCTGTGCCATTCACAGACTGTGGAGGGGACAGATCCAGGCCTCACCAGGAATCAATCCCAGCCAGAAAACAATACCATTTTCAGTGTTTTGTTGGGTTGGGTTTTATTCTCTTTTGTTTTGTTTGATTATGTTAAATCAAATGGCAGGAGAAGCTATTTGAAAGATAACAAGACATATTATGGTAGCCATTTTGGATTTACTATTGGCTTGTTTCAAAGTCCTTTATTGCATTCACTGTTTTGGTTTTATTGTTTCTGCTCTATTCTGTTCTGTTCCACTTTTACTATGTCCGAAAGTATCTGCAGCTATTTTGAAGACAACAAAAGGTATTATGGTAACTATTGTTAGTTTCATAAGGTTTTGAAGTCCTATATCACTTATACTGGTTTATTTTTGATGGATTTTATTCTGTTTTATTTTCCTTGGTTTTATCCTCTTTAAAATAAAATAAATTTTAAAAAGTCAACACCAAATAAAAAGGCACAGTCTCACTCTCATCCCAACATTTTTACTGTTTCTTTTTTTTAATTTTTTAAAACATTTTTACTGTTTTTACCTACTCCCTATAGTGACCTTTTCACTAGTTTTTTAAAAATGTTTCTGCTTCCTTTTTCCAAATATTCGAATGTACATATACGTGTATATTTTTATAAATCATGCATATATTTCTGTGCTATAAATATGTATCTCCCTTCTTTCTTACACAAATGTAGTATATATATATATATATATATATATATATATATATATATATCTTGTCTTTGCCTTTTAAATATTTTGGAGACCGGGGATGTAGCCCAGTGGTTGAGTGCTTGCCTAGCATCCAAGAGGTCCTGCGTTCAATCTCTAGGACCACAAAAAACAAAACACACAAGATTTTGTAACTCTATATCTAGATCTTGAAATTACTCCATGTAAGTTTACAGCTTTTGTGTTTCTTATGGCTGCATGGTTCATAATATTGATGGTTGTTCCTATGTAGTGTGTGGTTGTACATATTTAGGTAATTTTGTGCGTTTTTTGGTATTTCTATAAATCTATTAGTTTTTAACGGCTTTATGGACTGTATCATCTTTTTCCTTAATTCACATACCAAAGCCCTTACCTTTAGTGTGACTACCTTTGATGGGCCTTTTAGGAGGTAAAGTTAAATGAGGTCATATAGGGGTAGGCCCTAACTGGAAAGAAGTCAAGTTCATATCACGTGAACAGACACCAGAGCACTCTCTTTCCAGGTATGTAGGGAGGAAGGGCTGAGTGAGGGCCAATCAGTCAGGAACATAGGCTTCCCAGAAATAACCCCAACTGCACCTTGATCTGGGATTTCTGCGCTCCAGAACTGTAAGAGAGTAAATTTTTGTTGTCTACACCACCCAGTCTGTGATATTTTGTTTTGGCAGCCTGAGAAGACTAATAAAAGAGTTAAATGTGGGTCTTTCATGAAAATAAGCTGAAGCTCTCAAGATCCTGCCATGTTGGGCAGGGAGACTCTGACCAGAAGACAACCTAGCCTGCCTTCCTGGTGAGTGTGTGTGACTGGCGCGGACTCCAGGAGGAGAGATGTGCCTCTCGTAGGCCTACCAGCGCATGGGCTAAGTATCAAGGATTCCTGCCACACCCCCCACCTCCCCCGTAAGCAACCTGCTGGTTCAGAGGACTGGCTGAGTTGATAGCAACTATGGTACATAAAGCAACTAAATGCTTGTATTGTTCAGTTGATTTTGTAGGCCTGGAGCCAGCAGTCTGAGCATTTCTTAGGAAGATGATAGTATGCAATGTAGCAAATATGGGGGATTCTTCTCTGTCTTGTCTTTGAGGCCCAATATTGTTCTCATTTGTTTTGCTTTATTCTAATTTTTTTTCTTGCTTTATTTCATACTCTGTTTTTATTGGTTTTGTTGTGTTTTGTTTTTGGTTTGATTTTACTCTACCTGATGGAATGGTCAACTATTCTGAACGTAACAAGGCATGCTGTGGTGGCTGTTGTTTTCCTGGTGTCTGTCTTTGAAGTTCTGTACCAGTTCTACTGCTTTGTTTTGATTGACTTTGTTCTGTTATGTTTTGTTGGAATTTAGTATCTTTAAAATAAAAAATTAAATTAAAAAAAAGAAAATAAGCTGAAGACAGATTTAAGAAAAAAACAATCTACTTAAAAAAATTCCAAAACTTTAAAAAAGATAAAAGACATGCCTAAAGGTTTCAGAGGAGGAAGTAAGGAAAAAACCAACATTCTGTTGATCACGGAGGAGGCAACAGTTTGTATTAACAGCTATCTTAAACATGAGTGTGAGTCTACTGGGAAGACCCATAGAGCACTGCGTTCTGTTCATACTTGCTCTTCTGAGATTTCTACCACACGTGTCAGTTGTTTTCTTCCAGGCTGGGGGCAAAATGAACAGAGGAGGAAATCTACCTCATTACTGCAAGGCCCACACTGAATGGCTCCCACAGCCTGATTCAGGTGAAAGACAGAAGAAGAGGAAAATGGTATAAGCCCTAGGGATCCCATGGTCTGGGCTTGCCAGGGTCTGGTAGTGGCTTTATACTGTCTTCCTTCAACAAACTGAAGAAGGAAATGTCTTCTCTTACTATTAGTTTGTTTTAAAAATATCATCTTCTATCTGATTAATATAAAAAGGTAACATTCTAACACATCTTTTAAGGAGTAGCTACTTGGAGATATTCCGTATACAACATTAAGCTTATTGAGTAACATAGTTAAAGAGTACACAGATGTTTTATATGCTTCAAAATACCCATGGACAGACTCTCCTTTTCTTTAATCTCAGTTCAAATAACCCTCTTATTTTTATACAAATGTAAGAGTATACACTGTAGGGTATTAGGAGATCCAGACAAGCAAAGAAAAAAATTAGATTCCAACCACTCAAAGGTCATCACTATTATAACTTTATCATGTCTTTGTGGGTCTTCGTGTGTGTGTGTGTGTGTGTGTGTGTGTGTGTGTGTGTTACTACTTTGTTTCTGGATTTGTTGTTTTGGTACTATACTAATTTTCACCACTCATTCACCTTCATGGTTTTAACCAAACTGATCTTTGCCTGAATCTATGCATGTCATTTAAAAAATATATAGCCCTGGATTACAAATAACCTTGAGGGCAAAGAGTTTGCTCTTTTAGAAATTCAGCATGTCCTTGCCAGCTACCTAAGAGCTGACGCTCACACTATTCTTAGAGGGGGATATGCTTTAAAACACAATTTAGTAATTACCTCTACATGTATCTTCAGTCTAATAAACTGTTGGGGCTTAAAAACTTCCCAAATAAAATAAAGATAAATTTAAAACTAAAAATTTAGAGTAAACCTTGGTCTTAATAGAGGTATCAGCAATACAGCCTAAGTGCTGAAGCTTAATCTTAGGCATTGTTCTCTCTTCTCAGTTTCTCAAAGAGATCAATAATTCTTAATGGTTTCAATCATCACTCATATGCTGGTGTTTCTCTTATCTGCATCTTTAACTCTGTGCTCTCAGCACATGGGGTATATAAAAGCACTATCGATAGGTACATATCCAAGCACTATGGATAGTTACATATCCTATTGGTCTCTTTCCATGCTATTTGCTATCATACCTGATTTCTAGGTACCTCTGAAAGGTCTGATCATTCTCCTAATTCTTCATCCAAGTGTAGGCTTTTCACAGCTCGTGCTAGGATCAGCAGGTACCCTCTGACTGCTCTGTCTGTAGTAGTTTGTTACTATCACCTATCATGCAGTACACTGATAGAAATATATTCCTCACATTGTTTTGCAGTATGTCCCTTCTTGGATCATTGTGTTTTAGCAAATTTCCATTGCTTCCCTGATGAAGCTTAAATTTTTTGTGTGTAAATTTTTTGTTAATAGTAAGGCCTCTGTCACACAAACAACCACCAATATAACCTCACATCTGAATCATGCACCTTTAATGGTTTCAATTCTTCAACTACATGGTAAGTTTTTGGGGAAAGATGGTTTTGCTTACATTTCAGAGTTCATACACCAAAGAAGTGGCCTATAGAGTATGGTTCATTCTTCTGCTTCTATTAAAGTGCTGCACTCAAGAGTTCATTTTGTCCTGATGAATATCATTTTGTGTGTGTGTGTGTGTGTGTGCATGTGTGTGTGTGAACACACACACATATACACTCCTCTGAAGGTAATTCTGTATTTCTGGCACCTTACTCTGATGCCTGGCATCTCATACTGTTATAAAATTCTTCTGTAATATAGCTTAAATCCCTTAGGCATAGGTGGAATGCTATTTCTTCTCATTGTCAGTGAATAAGAACATCTGGTCAACATCTATTATAACAGCCTTAAGCAGCAGGCATGGAGAAACGTTGTTAAACAGAACTTTGAAAGGTCACTGCATTTCTTTACATTAACATCATGTAGATCTGACGGATGTAACCCATCCAAAAAATCCCCGGAATTACAAAAAGTATGTTTCAATTATCATCCCTTGGTATTCTGCAGATTTTCTGAACCTATGAAGTCCTTACTCTGAATTTTGGTGTTGTATCTTTCAATCTTTCTACCTTCTTATTTGTAGAGCACAGTTCAGTTTCTGGGCTGCTACAGCTTTACTTGGCAGATACAAGAGGCACACAGAATATCCCCACAGTCTAAGGCACCCAGAGGGCAAGATGAATGACAGCACAGACATTAAAACATGAGTAGCAGAATGCTCACTTTTCCACAGCAAGACCCTCGAGGGTTCTATCTGTTAGCAGCTTTTTAGTAACTTTCCTGTTTTCTCTACCCTCTTATTTTAGTAACTAATAAAACAAAAATATGAGACAAGCCATGAAGCATCAGAAGGCTCTCCCTGAACAGATCTGTTTTTTTTTGGGTGAGAGTGCTGAGGAGTGGACCCTGGGTCTTGTGCACACTAAACACATACTCTATCATGGACAGGTCTTTGAAATCACCCATATACAAGTTGAAGCATGGCAACTGTGACCTTCTGTATCATTCCTTTGAGGTGATCTATTCCATTCCAACCTGTGCCACTCAATATGATACTATGCCACTCAATCTGGCTGTTGATCCTGCCCCCAGAAATGATGTTATCTATATATGGCTTTTAGGAAGAATAATCTGACATTTGGTTTTGTATATAAAGAATAAAAAAATTAAAGAAATCAATGGAGCAAAATGATGCCTAAGAAATAGTTAGGAAAAATGTGTGGCAGTGACATTTAACATTATCCTTTGTCAGAAAAGAGGTAAAATGAAATAGTTGTTATCTTAACAAGATGGAGGCCTGCATTGTGACCTTGTGTATCCTTCCTTTGATTTTCTTTTAAATCCAGATATCTTTCATTGGCTAAATCCCAGCATTTCTTTTCACCCCCAGGCCAACTTTTTTGACTTAGCTGGGAACAGCTGCCAGTATTTCTCTTTGCTGTCAGTCAGTCAAAAACTGTGCTCATGTTGGAGGCCTGGCTCCATCCCACCCAGGGTGCTGAATGTGTAAACTTTTCACACACAGCCCCTGCCAGGCTGCACGTGAAAGTCCATCTGAGACAGTAAAACTCTCTGCATCACTCTAGCTTGGAGGTGGTGCCAATGTCAGTTACAGAGACTGTCAACATACTTTAGGAGACTTGGCCAAGTGATGAATTCTACAATGCACATCAAGTTAATGAGAAAAAGAATGCTTCCAGGATATTAGGAAACCAAAGTGCCATTATTTAATTGCTCCAACTCTCAAAGCAAAAACCAATCCTTTGTTTAGTCTGTGATTTGGTTAAAAACCAAAACAAACAAGAATATAAATATGTAAGTATTAACTGGTTAGTGCACACAACTGTATTTTTCTCATGCTTCTAAGAACAGGAAGAGTATTTTTTTTTTTAAACTGACAACCATGTATCATTCCAATGCTTGGGTATGATCCATTTTATTAAAAAATCCTGAATCAATTTCCTGGCTTACAGCTTGTCCAACCAAGATTCCAGGTGTTCTCACTGTAAAAAAGGGCCTCTTTCAAAAGCTGTCTGTTTTTATAACTGTACACCCACCAGAAATGTCGTGAGTACCTTAACAATAGAGCTGAAACCTGAAGCAATTTGGTGACATTCCAAGTTTTTGAATGGAATGTGAATCCATTAAGATTATTAGGTAACTTTATTGATATCCTCAACTTTGTGCCAAATGTTAAACCTGCCAAAGAAAAGACAGAACAAAAACTGGCTCTTGGATTCCAACTCTTGAGTATTTCGGCGTGGAAACTGTATTTTCTTGTAGCTCACTTAAAAACCACACCATGTTTTCATTGTTTAATTGCAATCTCAGTTTTCAGGAAGCAAAGAGAAATGAGAAACATAATCAATGTTTCTCTTCCGTTGGGCTTTCAGCCTAAATAGTCCTGTACTTTTATTGGCAAAGTAGGACAGGTACTAACAGTGAACAAGAGACCTATTCTAAGAAGTACTGGCTCAAGTAAAGTACCACTACATCATGAGTGACTCAACCATCTACTCAAGAGTGATTACTCTGCAACCGTGAAGCAATGGTAATTGGATAATGGCTTGTTGCCAGCTCATGTTGGCATGATCTACAATACCCTTGGCCGGCAGCCATTCAGTCTCTTTAGCACACCTTTTTTTTTTTTGTAATCTGGATGGGAAATAAATAATTTAAAAAAACCCTCCCAAATGCTATTTAACTTCATATCATGAATTAAAACTTTAATTAAGTAACCTGGTTGAAGGCCTACGTCCTTGATTAAATATGACAAAATAATAGTTATGATTACTGAACAAGTGAGGAACTTTATAGCTCTGAACTTTGTCTCCGAACCTATTATTACTTTTAATTGAAATAGCTAAGAGTTGCCCATAAAAAGGAAAAAAGAAAAAACTGTAAGGGATATTTTGTTCATATATAGAAAATAGTTTTAAAATGAATAGATACATCATAACTAGTTTAACAAAATTTAATATAAAAACTTTGTCAAAAGCCTTGTTAGGTGATTACTGCAAACATAAAAAGATTACAATATTTATCAAATAGAAATAAATAGGTAAGGTAACAAGAAACCTTAAAACTGGCTTTGAAATCAGGTCACTTAAAAATAATTTTTAGATACATCTTTGGTTTTTGTCTGTCCAACTCCTACTACTATGCCAGAAGAGGAACACATTTCTGTTTAAGTTTCTTTAAATAGAACTTACTGGCCTCAGGACTTAAAAAAATGTAAGAGGTTTGAAAACAGCTTATTCCTCTCAGTTTTAAAATTAGCTATTGCCGTGGCTATTTTCACACTAGATTTCCCTCCCTCAGTATTGGTGTCGTCCTGCAGCCTTCAGAGATGGAATCACAATGGCATTAGCTCCCTTTCATGCCTTTGCTTCACTGCATCCCATCTGAGGCTGAGGCCCAGATTTCAAGGTTGGAAGTCACCTTCATGTTACTATAAATACGTTCTGGCTTTTGGCATATCAGAAATATCAGCATGATTCTAGGACTTGAAAACTTCTTACATGCCAGCAAGTAGTTACCTAGAATATTTTGACTTCTTATTTATTTGCTTTTTTTCATCTGCTGCCAAGTCTCACTAATGCAACTTGGAAAATTGCACCACAGCTTTTAATGAGGATTCTGAGGTAACAGACATTTCATCAGAGAAGACTGTTCTTCCCTTTTAGGGGAATAATAACACCTACTGTTTCTATAGCACCATCTTTCCAAGAAGTAGACATATCACATTTCATTAATCTGAACAGCAGCCTGGCAAGTCAAGCTGGGAACTAGTACTGTTACTCCCTACATACTCATATTGAAATTGAGGTCATTAAATGTGAAATACTTTTCTCAAAATCATAAAATGTTCTGAAATGGTTAAAGACCCAAGGTCTATCTGCATCTGTGTTCTGTTATTAAATACTCCAGTGGTCCAACAGGTTTTTAACTGCTATCTCTTGTGAATTTCTATAAGACATTTTCTGAGAACTCAGCGAGTAATGGCAAAAATAAGTAACAGAATTAAGCAGGTTCTTCTTCTGGAGTCTCATGGCTCTTTCTTTGCCTGAACAGCATGCCTTCCCTTTCTATTGCCTTTCCCTGTCTCTCAATCCAAACATCTTTCCTCTCTTCCTGGCTGGTAGGATTTTATCCCTCTCCCACTGGCAAGAACCTAGCAAAGTTTAAGGACCACAAACCTATAGCATAGGATAGGACCTCAGGGACTGTGCAGTCCAATTCCACCATTCTCAGATTAAGGATGTGCCTTGGGAAGTTGACTCTGTCTGGTTGTTTGGCAGATTCTGTCCTCTCCCGTGCACTCAAGGACATCTATTTAGCAACTGATTCTGTCTCCTATGTCATGAAGTTGTCTTTCTCATCAGTCCAGACATGTCAGGATAGGTTAGACTTGTGGTAACAAGTAAAACATAAAATTTTTTTTCTTGTTTTTGAGATAGGGTCTTGCTCTTTACCCAAGTTGGTCTCAAATCAAGTGGATTCAAGTACAGTAAACCTTCCACCTCAGCCTCCTGAGTAGCTGTGACTACAGGTGTATACCACTAGGCTCACCTAAAACATAAAACTTAATGGCTTACCTCAGAAGTTTATTTCTCACTCAAGGAAGAGTCTGATTTGAGTTGGATGGTTCTTTCCTGGCCCTGCTCTACAGTGACTAAGACAACTGGGCTAAAGCTCTACCATCTCATAGTTCTATGACAACAGTTAAGCAGATGGGAAAAAACATGAAGAACTCAAGCCTACTTTCGTATGTCATTGGCTAGCTCTAGTCATATGTCCTACCTGATTGCAAATTTAATCCTCCTGTGTTCAGGAAAACTGCATGTGGGTGAATACTGTTAGTCTTTACCACAGAGTGCAAACATCCTGGAATTTTTTCCTACTGAAGACAAAAAAAAAAAAAAAAAAAACAAAAAACTAAATGAAATTTCTTTTGATACTATTTTTTTTTCCAATTACTGGTCCAATCTTGTGATCCCTTTAATTCAGGAAGCCTCCAAAATGTAGCCTACATTAGTTTTCTCTAATTCTTTTCTTTTTAGCTCCTTACTGAACTGGTTTTTGCTTCTACTACTCCCCCAAAAGTTTTCACTGACATCAGAAGTGGCCTCCACATTGCCTGACAGTCAGTTTTTAGCCTTCATCTTAGCAGACTCTAGGCATAATCTAACATAGCTGACTTAATGTTTTCCTCCTCAAAAATGTTTCTTTTTCTTGATTTACTGTACACTGTACTTTCTTCTTGCAGTACTGGAGATTGAACCCAGAGCCATCACAACAAATGACACCTTAATCCTTTTTTATTTTGAGACAGTGTCTTGCTAAGTCTCTGAGTTGCCCAGGCTGGGTGTGAATTGCAATCCTCCTCTCCCATCCTCCCAGAGGGCTGGAATTATAACATACTTTTTTGTCTTTCCTCCTACTTTGATACCTGCTTTATCTTAGTCTACCCTTTCAGGCTCCTTTCCATCTCCCCAACCTCTTAATTCTGAAAAGCCCAGGGCTCCATCCTGAGATTTCTTTCCTATCTACACTTGCTCCTTTGATGGTGATGTCTAGTATTGTGCCTTTCAGTATCCCCAGTACACTGGTATTAAAACCTAAAACCCTAGCCTAGACTTCACTCATGAATTCTGGTCATGCATATCTAACTGTATACTAGACCTTTCTACTTAGATGTGAATAGGCGTATCAAACTTAATGTATATGAAACAATTTCTAGTCCTACTTCATTCCTTGCTCCCCCGCAACCAACTCCTTCTGGACTTTACCAATGTCCAAAGATTGGGCAACTCCAATCTTCTATAGCTCAGGCCTCAAACTCAGAAGTTATCTGTTCCTCTTTTTCCTCTCCATCTTTTATCCACCAGAATTTGACACTGGTCACCAGTCCCATTATGGCGCTGGTCAAGGCCCTATGTTATGCCTCGGTTCCTGCCTTAACCATTTTAGTGTTTTCTCTGCTTCTGCCTGTGCTCTCTATTCATCTATTTGCAATACAACAGTCAAAATGATTATTTCTTGTGAAATCCTTTAATGGCCTCTGAACTTATTCCAAGTAAAGGCCAAGGCACATATTCAGTCCCATCTCTTCTCAGACTCACCTCTTCCCATTCCACCTGAGCTCACTCTCCTATGTGTCAGACATGTTATCCCTGTCTAGTCTCTGGGCCTCTTCCTTGCTCTCTCTGGATGTTAGCACAGCTGGCCTTCTTACCTCCTTTAGGTCTCTTCTCACAAATTACCCTTGCAAATAAGCCTTTTTGGACCACCCCATTTAAAATCCCAATGCTTTTACCCCAATGCCTGATATTCCCTAACACCCTTCTCTGTTGCATTTGTCCCAGTGGTATCCCACAAAGTACATTTGATAGTTATTAATTTTCTTTCTCTCCTTCTCTCTACTGGAATTTAAGTGAAGTGCTCAGTACTCAGAATGGCATCTCCTGCTACACAACAGGACCTTGATAAATATTTATTGAATGAATGAGTGAAGAAACAGAGGCTCAAAAAAGTTGACCAGTTTGCTCAGACCTCACATGCAGCTGGTGCCCAGGGCACAGCCTGTCGTAGCTGCTGCTCCTCAGTCTTAAAAAGTGCTTATTACTCTTTTTCAGGTAGACAGTGATGGGATTACTCCCTCAGAGTTCTGTTTACATGGTGAATGAGGGAGGACAAACAGCTAGCTGGTTCTGTGCTCAGGGTAGACAAGTACTCTGCCCATCTCTGGTTGTTAAGCCACTTCCTAAGAATGTCACCCACTGTTTCCCTTAGAACCCTACCTACTCCACTGTCATTGGATATCCTGTGCTGTAACATTAAGAAATTTCTGCAGTACTGCATATTGAAAGGACTGCCCAAATATAATTATGACAGGCATATTGTTTCCTTTAAAGACTTGACCTAAATCATCCTAGAGTTAACAGCTTTCATAGTCTCAAAAGCCTTCCAGACAAGAAGATTCCATAATCTTGTTGGAATCTGTGCTTGTGCTTGGCAATGCTGCTAGAGAAGGTTTTTTATTTTATTTTATTTTATTTTATTTTATTTTATTTTTTTACTGTACCCTGTCTTTTCTTCCAGATCCTTCTGGGTCAGCTTTCTCTCTCTCTCCCTTTTGGTGATAATGAGATTAGCAGACAGACAGACAGACAGATAGATAGATAGATAGATAGATAGAATGAATCCCATAGGAGCCACACCCGCTTCTACCCTAACCTGTGCATGAGCACTTTCGTTTTTTCCAGAGGGTGAAATGACGTAGTATACAACACAGAGAAAGAATGGAGCCTTAGCAATAACATCTCAACAGGTTCTTTCCCCCAGCAATTTGTGTAAGGGAGCCAAAAGCAGTCCTGAGAATGGGGTTGGTGCACAAACCCACTGTGCGCTTTAGAGGCCCTAAAGAAGCACATCCCATTCCGGCTCTCTGTATTCCACAACCAGAAGGCTGAACTTCATGGTTGGGATGCTGCTTTTGGCATGGCTGGCAGCTAGCATGAAATGGACTCTGTGACTATAGCTAAGGAGGTGACTGCTGAGCCATTTAATTCAACCAAGCAGAGGGAGAACCACCTTGTGGTGCTTGCGACAGCGACCATTTCTCTTCTTTCTTAAAGCAAAATACAATTCCTAATTATTTGTTTTATTATATATTGGAAGTACTAAGTACAATGGCTCATCTCCTGCTATCTTCTGACATACACACCAGAGGGTGCTTCTTGATGTGCAGCCAACAACCAAGTCGTATAAGTCCTGAGGTCTGTCATTCTGTCTTACAAAACAAAAAAGCAAAAAGAATTCAATTATCCCTTGACTTCTAGAAGGAAGCTTGTGTTTTTATTTCTTGCTCTGCAGTCTAGGGGTTGCACTAAGCACCGTGAGTGACCCTAATTTGTGGCAATGGTGTTGCCCATCAGCAGTGTGGATTTGGGGGTAGAACCGCAGGACTGAATGGTAGCAAGATAGGATCTTGCTAGATTATGCAGGGTGGGCTCAAACTTGCATTCTGACTGCCTCAGCCTACAGGATGCTGGTATTTGCATTTGGAAGTTTCTTATTCCAAGGAGGAACTCTCAAATTGGCTGGTGCCTGTGTGTGAAGGTGTGGCACAAGTGAACAAGAGTAGGACAGGCCACAGGTTGATTTGCATTCAGGGATAAGATTATGGGAGGTTAAGGATTTCCAAGGAGCTAATATAATGCTTTTTCTTACATTATAGGAAACAAATGCCAGTTCCAGGCAGCTACTTTCCAAAGTAGCAGTGTTTAGGATGTTTACTTACCACTTAATTCAAATCCTATGAAGTCATTTGCTGAGCTAAGTGCAACAATTATCACTGAGCAGACAAGGACATTTCAGCATGCACACAGTGACTCGAGGAAAACAATGCCCAGCATGGAGAGCCAGAGCAGGTGCTTACAGCAGAGGGACAGGACTCTCCCAAGGGGGCCTCAAAATGGTTATGGAACCACAGAGGAAAATGCCACTGGCGCTGTTTTGAGGGCTTCACCAAGGCACTAAAGAGGTATATTCCTAACAATGTGAATTCTTGTTTCATGAGGAAGAAAAACTAAGCTCTAGTTATAGCTGAAGACTGAAGGAACATGAATAGTCAGAATGCTTTAATGATTTGGAGGATATAAGTGATAGAGGGACAACAGCTATTTTACAAGGGTAGAAAGCAAGAAAATCAACATAAAACAAATTCTCACTTAATATCCAATATATCCAAAAAAGTCAAATACATATTAGTAGAATGTCTACAGTGTGCCTCTTAATTTAAATATGAGTATGCCATGGGAATAAGCAATTATCAGGGGTTTGATCTAGCAAGAAATTTTAAGGATATGTAATATACATTTATATCCTGGATACCTTTGTATTTTGCTGCATCAGTATTGTATTTTGATAAATAATTCAAGGACTTCAGAATTATAGGAGTTCTGATAGGTAAAAACTGGGGCTAAGAGACACTGAGTAGACCAGGAGCCCAGTGTTACCTGGGGACACTTCTGGGCTTAGGGCACATGGTTTTATCATAAGTCTTGTACCGTAAGTCAGAATCACTGAAGAAGACTGTTACATACAGTTGGGCTTTTGTTTGCACATATATTTAAATATCACCTATTCTTTTGAAAATCAGAATGGTTCTCAAACGGATAATAGATAATAAATAAACTGGAAGTGTCACCTTCTTTCCCAAAGTTATTCTAGATAACTGAAAGTTTTCTGAATGTTTCCAGAGAATTCTGCAGTTATAGTAATAAAGTCATTCTTGTTTCTATCTAAAGAAGAAAGAGAAGGTTGGGTGTGGTGGCACACTTGGGAGGATGAGGAGTTTGAGGCCAGCATGGCTACAAAGTGAGTTCAAGGCCAGCCTGAACTATATGGTGAAACTGTCTAAAAAAGAAAACAAACAAAACAAATAAACAAACAAAAACTCACTGAGAGAGAAATTATGGAAATAACACTTTTCACAATAGCATCCAAAAGAATGAAATACTTAGGAATCAGCCTAACAAAGAACGTGAAAGACCTATACACTGAAAGATACAGTACTCTAAAAAGGAGATTGAAGATGTCAGAAAATGTAAAGATATCTCTTGTTCTTGGGTAGGAAGAACCAATATTGTGAAAATGGCCATACTCCCAAAACTATTATACAGATTTAATGCAATCTCAATCAAAATACCATTAACATACCTCATAGATCTAGAGAAAACATTCCTAAAATTCATTTGGAACCAGAAGGGACCTAGAATAGCAAAGGCAATCCTGGGCAACAAAGGCAAGGCAGGAGGCATCTCAATCCCTGACCTGAAATTACACCACAAAGCTACTGGGATAAAATCAGCATGGTACTGGCAACAAAACAAAACAAAACAAAACAAAAACAAAAAACAAACCTGAGAACCAATGGAATGGATTAGAAGATGCAGACACAACTACAAAGACACTCAGCCACCTTACCTTTGACAAAGGGGCTAAACATATTCACTGGGAGAAAGATAGCCTCTTTGATAAATGGTGCTGGAAAAATTGGCTTTCCACATGCCAAAGACTGAAGCTAGACCCATGTTTATCATCATGCACTAAACGAAAGTCAAAATGGATTGAAGATCTAAATATTAAAATAGAAACACTAAATCTATTGGAAGACAAGGTAGGTAGAAATCTTGAAGACATAGGCATAGGCAAAGAGTTCATGAACAAAACACAAACCACATGAGAAATACTTAAAAGAATCAACAACTGGGATCTCATCTTATTAGTTTTTGCACTTCAAAAGAAATCACCAACAGAGTGAAAAGAAAACCCATAGAATGGGAAAGGATTTTAGCCAGCTGTCCCTAAGACAATGGACTTAAAAAGAATTGAAAAGCATCAGGCTCCCAAATTCAAAGACTCACCAAAAATAGGCATCTGAGATGAATATGCATTTCTCAGATGAAGAAATACAAATGACAAATAAATACATGAAGAAATGTTCAACATCACTGGTCATTCGAGAAATGCAAATTAAAACAACATTGAGATTCCATCTCACTCCAGAAAGAATGGCTGCCATCAAGAAATCAACTGATAACAAATGTTGGCGGGGCTGTGCGGAGAAAGAAATGCTTGTCCACTGTTGGTGGGAGTGTAGACTTACCAGCCACTGTGCAAATCAGTGTGGAGATTCCTCAAAAAACTAGGATTGGAAGTCCCATTCAATCCGGCTATTCTCCTTTTGAGTATTTTCCCAGAAAAATTGACAATGATATACTATAGCGATACATGTGCACCCATGTTTATAGCAGTGCAATTTGTAATAGCTAAATGCATCGACCACGGAATGGATAAAAAAGATGTGGTATTTTTATACAATAGAGTATTACTCAGCTATAAAGAAGGATAATCCTGAGGCTTTTATAGGTAAATGGAGGCAACTTGAGACCATACTCATAAGTGAAATAAATTGAACTCACATTTGTAAATGTCGTATTGTATCCCTAGTCAAAAAAAAAAAAAAACTGTAACAGTAGTAAGATCCAAAATGTACAACAGATGTCGTGATAATGAAAAGGAAAGAAAGTGCTCACAAGGAAGAACAACTGGGCTAGGGGAAAGAAGAGAACGAAGAAGGGAAAAGATTATATGTATAAAGGTATACACATATATATGTATGTATGTATATATACAAGATAGATAGCTATACTACTAATCTGTGTTAGTTCATCCAAAGAACAGTTTGTGCTTTTATTGTTTGTTTGATCGTTTGTTTCATGCCTAAATCTTGTAACTTGAACAACTACTAAGATAATATGCAATATATTAACTAGTGTTAATTTCCCACTATTTTTTAGAAATTCTGCAGTGCTTCTATCCTTTTTTGTTTTACTTTTTTAAAATAAAAAAAACTACAAAAAAAAAAAAAAAAGAAAAAGAAAAGAAAAGAAGAAAGGGAATTATGCTTCCTTGAGCCCACAGCTGAAAACTTTTATATTTCTTATCTCACCTGATCCTCGTGGCACCACACTAACTGGTTAAGCATGTCCCTAGTATTGCAGGGGAGGAAAATCCAGCTCACAATCGCCCAGCCACAACCACAGCTGCCATTTGCAGCCTTCCCAAGTTACCTGGTACGTAACGCTCTGTATCCTACCCCAGCCTTAGTTATTGCATCTTCCACAATTTGTCCTTTTCCTTCTAGTATCTCTGTAGCTGTCTATTTACTAGTGGTATAAGAAGTGCTAATAGAGCATTTTTTAAAATGAAGCATTTTATGATGAGTACAGAAAAAGGATACTAATGCGAAAATACAGAGTGCATACGCAGTTTCTCACATTTATCAGGTGAGCACTCTCCTATTGCTTAATAAGGGACTGAAATCTGTGGTCTGTCTACTCCTCCTCATCCCAATCTTATTTGCCAATAATTTTTTTTTGTTTTTTCTTTTGGTACTGGGATTAAACCCAGGGCCTTGTTGATGCTCGGCAAGTGCTCTATCAGTGTCTTCTCTCGAGGCGGGTAGTAAGAATGCGAGGGATTGCACATAGGCCCTTGTACATGCTAGGCAAAGACTACTATTGAGCTACATCTCTAGCTCTTTTTGTTCTTTATGTTGGATTTGGGTACTTTTTGGTAGAGCATGGCTTCCTATTGTTTCTACATCATCTGCTTTTTGCATTAATTGTATTTGCCAGGTCTCTGAAGGCATCTGGATTTGTGACCTCTGGATTTAATGGTAGTTGTAATCATTAGCACCTCATATCCAAGTGATGGGTCTCTGTTTTCTCCTAAGACTGCTGTGAAGAGTTGCTCAGCAGGCAGTGTACAGTTCTGCGATTGTATTTGCAAGGACTACAGATGTGAGCTGGACCATCAGGAGCTGTGTAGCAAACAGCTTACACAAGGTCTGGTAGTAGCACACCGGAAACGGCTGCCCTGAACACAAAGCCTAAGGATGCTCAGTATTATCCTTATTCCATGACAATGAAGAGAAGTCAGGATGACTAAAGAAGAGGGATTATATACATTTCAAAGGGTGATCAGTTTTACAGTTTACCATGGTGAACTCCATCCTTTGAGTTTCTTAAATTCAAAACACCCAATTGAATTGTTGCAAGCTCGAGACCAGTCTGGGCTATAAAGTGAGCTAAAGGCCATCCTGAACTGCAAAGCATGACCCTGTCTCAAAGAGAAAACAACAATAAAAACAAAACAATGAAAACAAACAAACAAACAAACAAAACCCATCCAATTGAATGTCATCTCTGGACACTGCAGGTCCAGATGCTGCTGTCCCCAAAATCCTGAAATAACCATAGTCACTAAAGTAATTAAGAAACCTGAGTAGGGTATTTTCAATGGTGAGAAAAGCACGTTTATGCTTCTTAGAATCTCAGTATATTAACAGTGAAAATTACTGGTTGCTTTTATTTTTTTCCCCAGGCAAGGAAGGCACTGTGAATGCTTTCATTTTTTTATTCTCAAGAGAACTCTAGTGATCCTTAAACCATTGAAAGAGAGAAAGCATAGCAGTGATTCAGATCTGACATCTAGGACTACACCCAACATGGGCTGAACTAGTCAAAACCTGAAGTTTAAGTGAACTAGAAACTACGACTGGCTGAGCCCCAGGTAAGGTTCAGCTCCCTTAAAGAAACATGCTGTCTTCATATTCATGTCTCTGAGATGTCAAGTGTATCAAACAGAAACCAGCTATGCTGCAAGCCTAACATGTGGGTGACTTAGACATCAATGTGGCACACAGTACACTTCCTAGCCCCTCTCAGTTTTCTGTAAGTCAACAAACCTCCTTGAACAACCATACAAACCAACTAAATTACCATACCTCTTCAGGCAAACTGACCACCAAGTCATTTTTTGTCTGTCCAACCAGTGCCTGCCAGAAGTATTCACTGCATGCAGCCAGCACAGCCCGGTGGGCTCGGAACTCCTTCCTCTCCACGATCAGAGTCACGTCACAGAGAATATCCTTTTTCCGTTGGTCATTGAGGCCCAGGAGGATGTTGGTGCAGTGGACTGTGGACTCATACACATACATGGGGGAGTCAGGCTTCTCATCCACAGACATGCCGTTCACACCCTAAAAGAAAGAAAGGCTGAGTCACCACCAGTCTCAGTCACAGAGAGAAAGCAAGAAAAAACATCTCCGCTCCTGCGGCCCTCTACCACGAGCCAGGCAGAAAGGTGCAGAGTTGCCAATCAGCACCTTCACGGTCCGTTAACATAATGAGGTCAGAAAGCATATCTGGAAAGTCAAGTTTGATGAGTGTCTTGTATCCTTTCTACTCACTGCGTTCTTTCACCCCATGGTAACAAAACCAGACATTTTAATCAAACACTTAAAACATTCAATATAAACACACAACACACACACATTTCAGGATGTGTAGTTTTGATTTTGTTAGGAGGCTGAAACACAACTTTCATGTATAAACAGTTCCAATTTAAGTACTAATTGAAATTTGTGCTAGGAGGAAATGTATCGTTATGAAGCATTCGAAATGCTGCTTTGATGAAGTACCTGTAAGTTCCCAAGTTGAAGTTGGATTAAGATGCCAAATAGGGTACGTATTTAATCACAATACACAATTTAACAGTGAACTAAAGCATACATGTAGTCAGCTGTTTTATCTGCTTGCTGCCACCTCAAGACAAAACACAACCAACACAGCGCAACTGTTACTTTGCCAACAGATGTGGAGTTGTGCTGTTATTACCCCAACACCATTACTGATGCGAATCCCCTTTAAGGAAACAATTTATCACAACAGAAGTCATAAAAGGTGTATTCATAATGAGCATTACTTTTATAAAACTTTTCACTTTAAAAAGTATCTTAAAGATACTATATTTCTTAGCCGGGCATGGTGGCGCATGCCTTTAATCCCAGCATTTGGAAGGCTGAGGTAGGAGGAGCGTTGTGAGTTTGAGGCCGGCTTGGGCTACAACGCAAGCGCAAGGCCAGCCTGAACTATAAAGTGTGTCCCTGCCTCAAAAAACCAGGGCTGGGAGTTTGGCTCAGTGACTCAAGCGTCTGTCTGACAGATGTGAGGTTGTGAGTTTAATTCCCAGTGCCGCAAAAAAAAAAAAAAAAAAAAAAAAAAAAAAGATACTGTATTTCTTGCCTTAGACTTGCTTAAATTAAAAAACAATTAAAAAAACTGTCACATCTATTGGCATAGAATTGTATGTATTTTTCTATTTTCCTTTTAATATTTATAAAACCTATACTGATGTCTCCTCTCACATTCCTGATAACCAGAAATTTGTGACTTCTCTGCTTTTTTCCTCTCTCTCATCAGTCTGGCTGGAGGTTTAATTATATTCTTTATATTCTCAAAACACTGAGTTTTGGTTAAACTGATTTTCTTTGTTTTCTGTTTCATCAACTTCTACTTCACTGATTTCTATTTTCACTGTTATATGCTTTAGTCTGCTAACATTGGATTTAATTTGTTCTTTTTCCCCTCATTTTCCTAAGGTGTACATTGAACTCATTGATTTGACATCTTTTATCTTTTTAACATCAGCTTTATTGCTATAAATTTCAGTCTAAGTACTGCTTTACCAGTATCTCATACATTTTAAAATGTTGACTTTTTAGTTTTAGTCAGCTCAGAATGCTTATAAATTTGGCTGCTAGTTTTTTCCTTGAGGCATAAGTTATCTATAAATGTGATATTTGGCTTCTAAGTATTAGGGGGAGTTTCTAGATATCTTTTTGTTATTGTCTTTAACTTAATTGCATTGTGGTCAGAGAACAAATTTTGTATGACTTTAATTATACAGACTTGTTTTACACCCCAGAATAGATCTATCTTGGAAAATATTTCATATGTACTAGAAAAGAATGTATATTCTGAAGTTGGTCTAAGTGATTTAAAGATGTTACTTAGGTTAAGTCATATGATGAGTGAACTATTTAAATCTTTTCTGATTGTTTGTCTATAGGCGCCATGAAATACTGAGAAGAAACACTAAAATCTCTGTTGCAGGTTTAAATACTGTTAATAGATGTATACATATTTAGATTTTAATTTTCTCTTGGAAACATTCATTTTTCTATCACTATAACCCTTTAATTCTTGGAAATATTCTTTGCTATGAAATCTATTCTCTCTGATATTAATATAGTCATTATAGTTTTTGCTTAGTATTAGTTTTCACAGTATAACTTCTTCCATTCTTATCCTTTTAAGTTGTTTCTTTAGTGTATATTTGAAGTGTGTTTCTTGTAGGCAGCATATAATTGGTTCTTGCATTTCAAAAAACTAATCTGACATCTCTGACTTTAAATTCTATTGCTTAGACAATTTAAGTTTAATATGATTGACTTGTTTGAATTTAAAGGTGTCATTTTGTATTTGTTTTCTATTTGTCCCACCTGCTTTTTGTTCTTGTTCCTTTCATTCTCTGAATCCTATTGTATTAATTGAATATTTTTGAATGATTCAATTTTTATCTTTTACTGGTATGTTGCTTCAGATTTTAGTTTATATATATATATATATATATATATATATTTTTTTTTTTTTTTCTGCAATATACCATCAAGTGATATTATACCACTTCATGTAAAGTACAGGAACCTTACAATGCTTAAAAGGGAGAAATGCTTTTCTTTCTTTCTTCCTGGCCTTTCCACTACTCTTGTTATGCATTTTACTTGTACGAATGTTAAAAATTTCACACTAAATACGACATGTTGGTGAATTCCTACAAATTGCAGCATTCTGGGAGTCTGAGGCAAGAGGATCACAAATTTGAGCCTAGCCAGGGCAACTAAGAGAGACCCTGTGGAAAAAAAGTGCTGGAGATATAGCTTAGGGCCTGGGTTCAACCCTAGTGAAACGAACAACTCCATAGTATATTTTAAAATTTTTGTTAAACAGTCAATTACCTTTTGGAAAGATTTAAATAAAAAAAAATATATATATATATAGACATAGACACATACATATATACACACACGTATATATAAACACACACCACACACATACTCCTGCTGAAAGGCCTTCTTTAACACTGCTTGAAGTGTAGGGATGCTAATAATTAATTCTATCAGTGTTTTCTTCTCTGAAAAAATCATACTGCCTTCGTCTTTGGAAATTATCTTTGTAGGGTATAGATTTTAGATTCACATTTTTTTTTTACCCTTTCCTTACAGCATTTTAAAAGATGTCATTCCATGTTCTTTTCATTTGCATTGTTTTCACTGAAAAAATCTGTCATCCTTACCTTTGTTCTTCTGTGTGTAATATCTTTTTTCCTTCTGTTGTGTTTAAGATTTTCTCTTTATCACTTTTTTTGGAGCAATTTGATTACGATGTGCATTGGTATAGTTTCCTTCATGTTTCTTGAGCGTCTTGGATCTGTGGGTATACAGCTTTCATCAAATTTGGAAAAAGTCATCATTTTAAAAAATATTTTTGCCACATATTTTTCTGTCTCCTCCCATATTCTCCTTAACGCAATTCAGTTAGATATATATTGGACCATCTGAATTTGTACCACAGCTCATAAAGTTCATTTTTAATTTTTGGTATTCTTTTTCTCTCTTTTATGCTTAACTTTGTTTCTTTTTTTTTTTTTTTGTGGCACTGGGGATCGAACTCACAGCCTCACACCTGCCAGACAGGCACATAAGCCACTGAGCCAAACTCCCAGCCCTGGTTTTTTGAGGCAGGGTCGCACTGTGTAGCTCAGGCCGGCCTTGCGCTTGCATTGTAGCCCAAGCTGGCCTCGAACTCACAACGCTCCACCTACCTCGGCCTCCCGAGTGCTGGGATTAAAGGCGTGCGCCACCACGCCCGGCTTATGCTTAACTTTGAATAGTTTCTATTGCTAGGCTCTCAAGTTCATTACTCTTTTCTTCTGTAATGTCTAATCTATCATCAACCATATAATTTATATATCAGACACTGTGGTCCATGTCTCAGAAGTCAAATTTGGGTCTTTTAACATTTCTTCCTCATTTTTGCCTCAGATGTTCAATCATTCCTCTAACCTCCTAAAATTTGGAATAAAGTTATAAGAACAATATCAGTGTCCTGTTAATTCTAATGTTTGTATCACTTTTGGCTCAGTTTATTTCTCAAATTGTGAGTCAAATCATCTTAGTTTTTTGCATAACTGGACATTTTTGATTGAATGCCAGACACTTCATATTTAACAATTTTTAGATTCAATTTTCTTGGATGCTGGTATTTAATCTAGGGCTCTGTGTCTCTCACTATGGATTCAAGTCATGTTACCTAGTACCTCACCTAATGTCTGATGAAATATGGGTTTTCTAGCCTGGCTGATAGGAACAGGTGTTAGTACCAGTCTTCTATGAGCAATAACTTTCCTATATTTTGGATGGTTCTCTTCACATATTTCGGGTGCTTCCTCATATGTATGTGCTGATCAGCATTCTGCAGAACGCTGAACTGGAACTCTCCGCAACAAATCTATGGAGTTCTTTCTCTGTGCAGTTCTCTTTCTTGCTATGCTATTTTTCAAACTCTAGCCACTGTCATCTCTCTAGATTTATGTTGCCTCAACTTGGGAGTCAGCGAGCAATTCCTTGACTCCTGTGCTATAGTCCAGGAATCCTGTTTTTCTTTTCTGCTTTTCTTTCTTTTTTTTTTATTTTTGTCTTTTGCGGATCATTGCCCTTTGCTATTTCATGTCCAATATCTTTTTTTTTTTTTTTTTTTTTTTTTTTTTTTTTTTTTTTGGTACTGGGGATCGAACTCACAACCTCACGCCTGCCAGGCAGGTGCTTAAGCCACTGAACTAACTCCCCAGCCCACGTCCAATGTCTTGAAGAGTATTCTCTCATATATCTTATTTATAGTTATTTCAGGGTATGTAAATATAGTACCTGTTATTCTATCTTAGGCTGGAGACAAACTCCTGAATTTGTTCTTTATACTCCAATTATTCTAAGTATTTTACAAATAATAACATCACATTGCTAGCCCTAAGGTATAACCTTTGCTCTACTACTAATTGCACTTTTAAATACCTAATTACAAAAAATACTTCGGTAAAGAAAAATTCCCTGTGGTATTTCAATTAAATAAAAAGGATTTGTGAGGTTTATGAACTAGAATCACTTAAAAATGTTATCAGAATAGTATTATAAATGATACAATTCAGTTATAATGACCCTGAGCCTTACAGTAAGGTCAAAGTCATCTGGTTTCTGTTTATGACTAGGAAACTGCTGGTAAATCCCTTAGGATCTAGTAAGGACAAAAATATTTTCTATTCTGTCTTGTTAGTCTTTCTTTTTTTAAATTTTCTTTTACAGGGAATAAAACCAAATAAAATGAAGCAGTATAAAGCCAATCAAAGCAAAACAATGAAAGTGGTACAGGATTTCAAAACAAGATAAAAGGAAATCAACAATGGCAAACATAATGCCTCATGTTATCTTTAAAATAGCTGCCCATACCATCAGACATAATAGAATCTAACAAAACAAAACAGAATAAAACCAAGCCAAACAAAACAATGAAAACGATACAGGACTTCAAAACAAGGTAACAGGAAACTAACAATGGCAACCACCTTCCCTTTTTATGCATTTCCTCCCCTTTCACCTTCACAATATTTATTGCACAGTTTGGATTCCACTAACTCCTTCAGTTTTTTATACTAGGGAGAGGACACGATGTTCACCCATGTGAGTCCAAACCATTTCACTCATGAGCATGATCTCGAGTTTCATCTATTTACCTATAAGGGCCTCAAGGTGATCCTTCTTTTATAGCTAAATAGCTTTCCACTGTATAAAAATAACATATTTTTCCTGTGCATTCCATGGTTGATCAGCAAGCTACCCCTGCTTTTTTTCCTGGGTCCCCATCACATGGAGCACTGTCTTGTCTCTTCTGACCTTCAGTCCATGAATTTTCTTTGGAGTCAAAGATGTTTCTTGTATACAGCATATTGACGGATCTTATCTCCTGATCCTCCCTTCCCATATTTCTTTTTATTGGTGAGCTGAGGCCATCTACATTAATGCTTATGATCAACATGCACTTGTTCGTCTCTACCATGCTATCCTCTTGCCATCAGTCCTCCACTTTTCCAGTCTTTCATTTCTTAGAATGTTTTCAGTATTTTCGTATCTCCCACACGGGGTCTCAATTCTGATTTACTTTCTCCATTCTTAATCCTAAAACTGCTACTCTTCCTCTTGTCACACTGTTTTCTCAATTGATCTATAAAATTTATTGTCTTAAAAATCATAATAGGGTGAAGGTAGCAGGCAACACTCAAACCTGGACAGAACAATTAATGTTCTAGGACGTAGATGGTATGCTTAATTCATTAGAAGTAGATTTACAAGGGACATCTCATTTTTTCCCCATTTCACTTATGGGTAATACATATTAATTTACCGACACCATGACAGAAGCTTGCTAGGAAGAATACAAAGCCATAAATTCTTGAGTGAAACATGAAATGAAAGAAAATAAAAAGAGAAATGAAAGTGAAGTGTGGTGGATTCAGCTGTTGCATTGACAAGATTTGCGGATTTGGATAAATTGTCTGACTTTGGCCATGCTTCCACATTTGTAAAATGAAAAGTATGGATCAGAAGATCAGTAATGTTCTTACAGATCTATAATTTTATGAGTCTAACAGTCTATAAAAGAAATACACCTAGTGATCACAGGGAGTTGGATCCTGTCATTTTAATTGAGAGAAATGAGCTTTCATTGGCTTTCCAAAGCTCATTTATTTACTCAGTTTTATTGTTGTGAATGCTGCATGACTTAACAAAACTGTTTGGCAGAGCTGGTTGTAGGGAATGGGGTGGATAATATGCAAAGAAACCAAAGCATTTTAGGAAAAAAAAAAAGCAGATTCCAATCCCTTTTCTGTATGATTCCAAGTGAAAAGAACTATTTGAATGAGTCACGGTATTCCCACGGAGGGAAACAAGTCCCCTTAAGCAAAATAACCTTTAAGAAATGGGAATCCAAGCTTAGGAAGACATTTTGACACAAAATGTACAACAATGCTGTTCGTTTGTTTAGTCCTTAACTCAGAGACTTATTCTGGAAATCATAACTGAGCAAAGAAATACAAACTAAAACAATATGTTATCCTAGAACATGTTCCACTGAGGTATGAATGGGGACTCAACCACCTCTTAACAGCAGTAGATATAAGGGTGTTTCACCAGGCAGGGGCAATCATTAATAGTCGTGAAGCAAGGCAGTGTGCAGACTATCAGACTCTAGGTCACCAGCAAGACTGAGCTCTCTCTTGGATCTCAGTTAGCCTCCATATTCTGCTGATAGGGCAGGTTTGGGAAAATAAGGGAGATGTGACTGTGTATATGCTCCAGGTTGATGAAGTAGGTTATGATAGTCACATAAACATGGATCTCTGTCTTTTGGCTAAACCTTCCGGACAGCTTTAGAAAATATTTCAACAGTATTAATTCTGCTCATCAAAGAGTATTATCTAAAATCTATCACTATCTGAAGTTCTTGCTAGGTTTACTAAGGATTTTCTTGATTTTATACATTATTCCTACTCTCTACCATACCAGATCTGCTCTCTTTCTTTTGGCATTCACATTTCTATTGAATTCTGTCACACCTTCTCCTGTAGATCCCTTGTTATAGTTTGAGTCTGGATGTCCCCCCAAAGCCTCATGTGGGTCAGCTTTTCAAGAACAGCTTGTTAAACCTGGACCTCTTGTTTTCATGCCCTTACCTCAGGAAACAGTTACAGCATTTCCAGCTCAACTCAGCAGTGGATCAGGGTCCTCACTTTGTAAACATCCTCAGCCTGTGCAAGAGGACAGCACACCCACCCTAGGGTGGGTATTCTGCATGCAGAATAAGGGAGGAAAATGGGCTTGCTTTCTCTTTTTGCTCTTGTTGCTTTTGCAATCCTCTACTGCCATGAACAGTTGCTCCTCTGCCATGCCATCCTGCCTCACAGCCAGCTGATTATGGACTAAAATTCCACAAACTGAGCTAACTAACCCTTTCCTTCTTTAATTTTGGACACCAGGTATTTTGTCTCAGCATGAAAGAAAAATAACTAAGACACCCCTCTTCAAACATCATTCTGTTTCTGCAGCCCTTCTTACTCTCTAATTATCATGGGTGCTCTTCTGTGAACTCTTCCAATCTGTCTGTTTTGACCAACCAACATCAAAGTGAATTCTCCTTCTCCTATCATGATATTAAATATTTTAAAACCTGCTTTACTAATATTTATTGACACTTTTTACCCTAGTGCAGCAAATTCTCAGATCTTCAGCAGGACTCATGGGATCTAAGAATGAAATACTTTACATTATAGTCAGTAACAGAACTCAGAATAGCACGTAAGAGTCTGACAGTCAGTCTTTAAGCATTAGACAATGTGTTAAGTATGTAGACATTAGCTGAAATCAGATTGTAAGAAAGCTTTCCAAAGGTTCTGATTTGGGTTTTGGCTGGATCTCATTCTTTTTTTCTGTAGGCCAAAAACCCCAGCTGCACATGTACATACATATATACTCCAATAATTTGATCATATGGTTCAGCAATAAAAGTTAATCACTATTATTTTATTATGGTATGTTCATCTCTTCAAACTGGTATCAATCAAAAGTACAATATTAATGAATGGAGACTCCTTCATTAAGTTGTTCACTCTTCATTCATTTTTGGGTCATGTTCAGAAATTAAAATGTCTAACAGCTCTGAAGGTAAAAGTATAAATCAAAAAGTTAAAAAAAATCCACAGTTGAAAATCTGAAAAGCTGCAATTCACAAAAAAGTAGAATGTTAAATTTTACAGACAACCTGTCATGTCTAGAATGCTTCAGATGAAAAGAACTGAATATGCTTTGCAGGTAATGGAAAAGACCAAGTTATAAATCATTTCATTTGATGTTTCAATCACATTTCTTCCAGAAACAGTGCATTAAGTAAATACTTCTATGAATCAAACACTAACTTATTTAGTAATTGCTGAGTAAAGTTCTGCTTTTATCAAGCATTATTTTTCTTCAAAGTTACTTACTATAAATCCATAGGGGTAATTTTTACAAAAGAAAGTTATTAAGACTTATAGAACTTTTAAGACTACACAGTGCTTTTAAAATTACTCAGTTATCACTTTTGCATTGGGGATACTTTTAAACTGCATCAAGACTCAAACTTCTTACTTAAAGTGGAAAGCAATTCAATTTCAGTACTTTGTAATGGAAAACTGTGCTTGTCACTTAATGTTGCTAATGCCTTAGATAGCTAAAGTAAGGGTCTGACATGGAGCAGCTAAAACGTTTAGTGTTTTTTATTTACTCAAACACTCCATCTGTGTGCCTATTAGTTAGTGCCAAGTTAACTGAAATTTAAGGCTGTTGTTAGGAGGAAGCATTTGCAATTGTATCATCAAATCCTTAATAGCTCTGAATGGTTCTTGTACTTCAGTTTAAACTTCCATTTTTCTTGACCTTTGAGGAGGAAGTTCAACCTACTGAAATAGTTTGTGACAATGTTTTTCATTGCATAATTGAAAAACATACAAAAAATTTAAAAAGGAGTCAATAAATAAATTACACATTTTTGCTAAATTTTGATTGATATAATTGCTTCACTTATTCCTTTATGCGAACAAAAATAAAAAAACCTGTATTAAAAAATATAGAGTAAGAAAATGAAATACTTAGGAATCAATCTAATAAAGGAAGTAAAAGATCTATACAATGAAAATTACATTACTCTAAAGAAGGAAATTGAAGAAGATTTCAGAAAATGGAAAGATATTCCCTGTTCATGGATAGGAAGAACAAACATCGTGAAAATGGCCATTCTCCCAAAATTACTACACAGATTCAATGCAATCCCAATCAAAATACCACCTGCCTACCTCACAGAGCTAGAGAAAGCATTCCTGAAATTCATCTGGAACCAGAAAAGACCTACAATAGCAAAGGCAATTCTGGGCAACAAAGGGAAGGCAGGAGGCATCACAATCCCCGACTTGAAACTGTACTACAAAGCTACTGTGATAAAATCAGCATGGTACTGGAATAAAAACAGACCTGCAGATCAATGGAATAGATTAGAAGATACAGTCACAACTACAAACACACTCAGCCACCTCATCTTTGACAAAGAGGCCAAACACGTACATTGGAAGAAAGATAGACCCTTTAACAAATGGTGCTGGAAAAACTGGCTTTCTATAGGCAGTAAGCTAAAACTAGATCCATGCTTATCACCATACACTAAAATAAAGTCAAAATGGATCAAAGATCTGAATATAAAAACAGAGACACTAAACTTACTAGAAGACAGAGTAGGTAAAAATCTTGATGACATAGGAGTAGGCAGAGAGTTCATGAACAAAAATGAAATTGCACGGGAAACACTTCCCAGAATCAACAACTGGGATCTCATCTTACTGAAAAGTTTTTGCATGTCAAAGGAAATCTCCAACAGAGTGAAAAGAAAACCCACGAACTGCGAAAATATCTTAGCCAATTGTCCATCAGACAAAGAACTTCTATCTAAAACACAAAAAGAATTAAAAGAAATCAGGCCCCTAAAATTCAAGAACCCAATCCAAAAATGGGCATCTGAGATGAATACACACTTCTCAGAGAAAGAAATACAAATGGCAAATAAATATATGAAAAAATGTTCAGCATCAATGGTCATTCGGGAAATGCAAATTAAAACAGTGCTGAGATTCCATCTCACTCCAGAAAGAATGGCCAAGATTAAAAAATCAACCAACAACAAATGCTGGAGGGGTTGTGGGGAAAAAGGAACTCTTCTCCATGTTGGTGGGAGTGTAGACTGGTGCAACCATTGTGGAAAACAGTGTGGAGATTCCTCAAGAAGCTAGGATTAGAGATCCCAATCAACCCAGCTATCCCACTTCTGGGCATTTTCCCAGAAGAATTGAAAACATCATACCACAGTGATATCTGTGCACCCATGTTTATAGCAACACAATTTGTAATAGCCAGATCTTGGAAACAACCCAAGTGACCATCAATTAAAGACTGGATAAAAAAGATGTGGTATTTTTATACATCTTTTTTATCCAGTCTTTAACCCACTATGTAGCGTAGGCTGGCCTCAAACTCACTGCAATTCTCCTGCCTTAGCCTCAGCCTCCTGAGTGTTGGGATTACAGGAGTGCACCACTATGCCTAGCAATGATGTTCTTATTTCTTGATATGGGTAACAGGTTTACTCTGCGTTAAATCATACATTTGTTTTATCCACTGTTCTATATCTACATTTTTTAATTAAAAATAACCAAAAATCCAAATTCCCTCCAAATTAAAGATTATAACAGAGAACCTGCCTCAGATTCTTTGACTTGTTTACAAAGGTTTGAGGGTGGACTTTCAGTTTCAAATGAAACACATCCACCTTTTGGCAGTGATGGCAAACCTTTTAATGATACAAACAGCCTGCTGTGGGATGCGTGCCAGAGATTCGCCACCACTTCCTTATAGTCTACAGTTGATAGTCAGGTGGGTCCTTAAAGGTACTCAAACCTAACCACTTCCGTGTTGTAAGTTTTCAGTAAGAATCTATACAAATGAGTTGAATACAAGGATAAAGACTATTTTCAGAGATCCCACGTTTTCTTCTTTCTTGTGGAAACCAAACCAACTCATGCATCTCTATTTCCTTATTTATAACATGAGGAAATAAGTGACCTCCATGGTGTTTTTAATTCTAATTTTTATGCCCTGTGAAAATACGAGAACTTTAGGACAAGTCTGGAAACATCAGTTTTTCTAACTACAGGTCTGAGAAGACTTTATTTTAGGAAGTTAGAGGTGCTCAAAAGAACACAGCTGACTGACAGTGAACATACTATTATATAACTTTTGAGGGAAATGAAGAGAGGGAGACTCACCGAATAAAAGAGTGAATTTCCTTCCTCCTAAATGAAATCAACCTGAAGGATGGATGAATCAAAAGCCAATTTTCACATACCAATGGAACATGGTATCCGCTGTACTGAGCAATGGTTAGATATTTTGCTCACTTCTCATCCCTAAAGTGCTTTGGTGCGTAGGACAGGGTCTCTCTTGGAAGTCATTCAAAACATGTAATAGGATCAAACAGGGTGTCCATCCTCTCCTCAAATCTTCACTTAGTAATGACAGGTGAGACAAGACTGTTTAGGGGCCAGGGAGAGGCTACTGATTAACTTTAAAAATCATATGGCCCATAAACTGTCATCTCAAAAAGAGATGAAGGAATTTGAAGCTGTAACCTCACTGTGTGAAAGAGACTCCAAGCCAGGCTACCAAGATGCATGACTACTGTTAGTGGTGGCCAGGGATGGGTGTGTGTGTGTGGGTGTGAGCAAGGAAGGTGGGAGGACAGGGAGGAAGAGTGGAACCAGGAATGGGCAGATTACGGCAAACAGAGTTGTGACTTCTAGTTTGTTCTTTTTTATATGTTTGAGGTTTGCTATGGTTCTTTTGTGGTAACCACTCAACTAAGGATGCAACTCATCTACTCTTCTGGGGTGGGTAATCTTCTACCCTTGATAAGTTTCTTTTTATACATAGTCACTTCTAGTTTGTCTCTGGTGTTACTTCTTTGTGTCTACGTCCTTCATTTATATTCACTTCTCATACATCCATCTCTGTTTCCTATTAGCATTTGCCTTGTGCCTATTAAGAATTAGAGGACAGGGAAAAGTCATTTCTTTTCTGCATTTTTCTTTATCAGGGCACCTGTGTGAAACATTCCCTTCCAGGGTCCCCTTTCCTCTCCTAGCCAGAAAAATATTACCCTAGAGCTTTATGATGCTAATGTGAGAAGAAACTGTGAACAGTGATCAGGAGGCTAAATGAGGGTGGTGGAACCTATTTACTTCATTAAGGTTCCTTTGGGGAAAATGAGAGAATGAGAAACTGAGAGATAAGGGTTAATGTGAAAAGAATAAAAGATCCATTTGACTCAGAGCAATCTTCAGTCTGCCTGGATTCTATCAGACACCCTTCTCCATGGGGAAATCATTACAGAGAAATGACATGCAAAGTGCGCCATAAAGCATCTGAGTCAAACCAGAGGGAGGATGACTCAACGGATCATTTTACATTTTAATAGAAGGCACTGCAGATTTGTACCCAGTGCACAGTTCAACACCGGGCTCGCAGCTCCTCCCCAAAACTTCTTTATCGGGTAGGAGGGGAGTTCCCAGAACCTGACAGAAATTATTCTGTCTTAGAAGAGAACCAAGTCAAAACTCACAACAGAGAATCAAAGACTAAGAAAAGACAACAGATAGTCAAATGCAGACAGAAAGGGGAGACTGCAAGTATGTTTAATTACAATTTTAGCATTACTGTCAAATGTAGGACGCAACCTGAAAAACTGAACTCAGTCATTAGTGGACTTCAAATCTGATGAGAGAGGTGGGGAAGAAGAGGGAAAAGGAAGGAGGAAACGAAGGAGGAACAGGAGAGAACAAAAGAGCGTCTAAATGCTAAAATTAAATCATTCTGTTTTCCTCAAATCAGTTTCAAAAGATTTTCTCATGATAATTACTGTCAGAAGATTGCCCACCAGATCAGTTACAATGGAGGATTAGGGTTTCCATGAGAATTCAAGAACTAATATTAGTAATACCATTGTTCCTTACTTCTTTTCTGGGCTAGTTATAGCTTGCAGGTGTTAATCTGTGTATGTGTGGGGACCATCTTAGGATACACTTTTGACAGGAAAGTCTGCCTGTACATAAGAGTATCTATAGCTAGGCACCTATTTATCCTTACAATCTCTACCTGCCTGGGTCCCTGAGAGGACATGCTGCTTATAGATGGGAAACAGAAATGAGTTACTGAGGATTGGCAAAAACACTCAGCCTTAACAGAAAAGGTTCTTAATAAAAGGAAACTTGCTTTTTTCACATACTGGGGTCTTGTGGTCAACATGATTCTATTCTGAAATATCACCTTCTCTGCAGGGATGCAAGCGAGACTGGATGAGGTTTAGATTGCAAGATGGTTCACCTGGTAACTAAGAAAATCAAGACTCAGCACCAAAGACAGGCAGCCTCTAACAGGGACAGAGATACTGTCGGGTTCCAGGTTCACTGAGGTAGTGTTTTAAGAAAGATCTGTAAATTTCTACTGAAGTCTGGGCACTACTACTCTGTTTTTTTTTTTTTAATTGAAAAATGATTAAAATCCTGAGGCTAAGACCCTTATTGGTCAGCAGTTTGATGAATTCCACATAAGGTTATAAAAAGACTTAGACCATCTGTCACACTCGGGAGGTCAAATGGAGCTGGAAAATTAACACACAGGTGAAAGGCTCTCCTGGGAGTATGGGAGAAGGCGGGAGGTCAATGAAGAGGGATAGGGGAAAACACAATGTGCCTGGAGCTTTCCAGATCCCTGTCCTGTCCTTGGCAGCTTCTCAGAGTGATGAATATTATCACCAAAGGACAATGACACATTTGCCTCATGACACTGAGCAAGCTGTTTAAAATACAAATTGTCTTTCATGCCCATTCCACCAGCACTCACACATACCATTGTACCTCAAAGAGGTAAAATGCTTTGCATAAAGCAAAGTCTATCAAACAAGAGATTATTTTCCAATGCCCTTACTTAAAAAGTCAAAATTTCATCATACCAAAGGCAGAAACTATCCCTTCCTCAAACGGGAATGGGCTTGAGAAGGCCCTTTGGCCAGGTGGTAGAGAAAAGCACAGAGATGCACCGGGAAACAGCGAGGAGGGGAAAGCTGCTCGGCACTTTCTTGACTCTACAAAGTACACACCCACTTTCCGTTTTGCCTTCCCTCTCTAGATAGAGGGCTTCCATCTGAATCCTGATCTACTTCTTAGCTGTCAGGCTTTGAGCACATTAATTAACTTTGGTCTTCCATTTATAAAATGCTTATGAAGATTAAATGACATGAAACAATAAATATTTAGGATGTTCCTTATTTTACCGTAAACACTCCATAAATAAAACATTATTATGCAATGATGATATAAATTTGCAATTCTACACATGTTGAGAATTTCTTATATTGAAGAAAACCTGGACAGCACCAAGAAGGATGTTTGTGTTACATTGCCAGATTCTTCTGCTTAAACCTGGGGAAAGGCCAGCTTGCTTAGTTTCCATCCAATACCTGTGAGAGAATGGTGGGACAAGGTGTGGGTTCTTGTGCTTTCTGGCAACTTCAACCACGGCATCACTTCAGTCTTCCTTCTATAACATCCCATGATGACCATGATGGTTAAAGAAGCCAACAGATCTGAAAGCTCTCTGAGAAGTACAAAGTACTCTGCTTGCATCAGGAATTATCTTCACTACCATTTGGCTAATTTTGCACATAACTATATCAAGAATGTCTTCTCTTATGGGCACTTACTCCTGATACATTCTCTCTTACGCCTAACGAAGGTACCTGGCAGGTGGGGTAATTGTACTGACTCCCATCTAACAGCATTTCCTAAAAGATTCTATCCCTTCTTATTTGTTCAAAGTACGTGCTTTGAATATTCCACCTTCTTGTTCCAGGCTCTGTTTTTTTCTCACTGATACCTTCTGCATATATGTTCTGCACAAATCAGAGCACTCTTTCATCATGAGAAGCAGTATCTGGAGCAGCGACAAGCGAAGTTCTGGGGCCAGCCTGCCCACATTTGAATGGTAATTATGTTGCTGTCTCAGAAAACCATGTAAGCTCTCTACAAGGAAAGCTTGGCTGAACCCAGTTGTCACACAGGGCAAGTGACTTAGCACACAAATATACAAAATGCTTGGAATAGTTCCAGGAGTATAGTAAGAACTCACTAAATACCACACACATTCATGGCTCAGAAAGGCAGGGTAATGTAATGGTTACAAATGCAGGGTCAGGAAGCAGACTGCCTGGCTTTGAATCCTTGCTCTGCCATTCACTAGTAGCAAAACCTTGGGCAAGATACTTAACTTTTCTTTGCCTCAGTTTCCCAATATGTACAAAATGGTGTATTGGGTAATATACTACGTACCCCCAAGTCCTCACATACTTTTTATGGGGCTAAGTCTGGTGCTTGCTTGTGTTCAGTTTGTTGTCTAGCACTGGGATTGGCAATGTGAGTGCTGTACCCACCCAGGGGTGGAGCTGACATACAGTGTAAATGAGGCGGGTCTTCCTCTTCGGCGCTTCCACTCTCTCTGGCCAGCGCTTGCTGCTTGCAGCAGCCATGAACAGCAGCCCCGCCATGCCACGCTGCCTTGGAGCCAGCTAAGTAAGGACTAAAACTCCTGAGAAACTAAAAATAAACCTTTCCTTCCCTAATTTTGGGTTTCAGGTATTTTGGCTCAGCAATGAGCAAAAAGTAACTAAGACAAGTGGGTATGATACATCTATCTCACAGGGTTGTGAGGGATAAAATAACCTACATTTTTTGTTCATTAATTCATTAGTTCATTCATTCAACACATAGTACATGGTCTGTAAAATTATCTCTTCTTTTCTTACCTTTCCAACTTCTTCCATTCACTTTTAATTCCCAGACTGACAACAGCTTTTTTGGGTGGAGGTCATATTGACATTTCCTGCTTTTAGCTATCTACCTAACTCAGACTCACCCTTCCTATCTCTTGGAATTACCACAGTTCCTAAATTGCATAGATGTAGGATAACTGGTGTAGGGCCAGAAATCAGTCTTTTTTGTTTGTTTGTTTTCCTTCCATAGTGATGTTTGAACCCAGTACCTTTGCCCTGGTGGAATTTGAACTTGTGACCTTCTGCCTCAGCCTCCCAAGCACTGGAATTATAGGTGTGCACCACTGCGCCAGGTGTTTTAACATTCATGGTAGCTGATCTAAAGAACTCCACAAATTGGGCATTCCTGCCTTGGCAATTCCCATGGCTGGCCAGTGATTCAGGCATCCTTTTATTTGAAATTAAGGGAAAATCTGTCTTCTGAGAGCCAGTCTTGGCGTTTAAAAGTGGTGGCTCAATTTCTGACCTCTTTCAGGACATGGGTCAGATATCACCTGCTCAGGAAGGTGTCCTGATCAGTGTGTTGAACCACACACTCACCTGCAGTCTGCACATTATCCTCCTTCCTTGCTTTGTGTTTCTTCATTGCACTTATCATGCTCTAGCAGATACTATATTTTATGTATATTTTATTTATTGTTTATTTTTCTTTCATAGGCAAGATTTTTTTTTTATCTCCCTATGGAAGACCCAGAGCTTCTAAAGTGCTAGGTACATACGCAGTAGACAGTCAGTACATATTTGTTAATAAAATTAATGCAAACTGTCTGTTCTTTTTCTTTCTGAGGTCTCCTTCCAACCTGATTCCTCATGCATCTTCCCACACTCTTTGGGGCTGCTTGACTTTTCTGGGCCATAAGGACACCTTTCCTATTTATTTATCCACAATAAATTTATTCCATTCTAAGCAATGCGAAAAGTAATGAAATGAGCTGCAAGTTACACAAGCAAGAAACTGGAAAGGCACAAAAGCCACAGGAAAGGCTCAGACTGACATGATGACAGAAAAGATAGCACACATAGAATTTCTGAGTACAGGGGTCTTATATACGCCTTTATTTCCAAAGTTTTCAGTACTCTACTACTCATAAACTCCTAAATGTATGTTTTATCCATTGTTGTTACAGTGTGGGCCCCTGCAGAACATATTTTGGGTATTCTGTTGTGGGAAAAGCTTCCCTACTCCTGTTTCTGAACAATAACTATGATTCCCTTCCCATCATGTTCACAGCCTCTAATCTCAAGCTGCTAAACAGAGGGCCAATCATGCCCTCCCTTCCAACAGCACCCAACCATCAGGAAATGACCAGCTAACAGGACCCTCAACTGTATCCTTGGGATGATGGCTTCAGTGTGACAGAGCTAACTGAGAGCACTGGGCAGGCCTCTGATACCCTGAGACCATACATGGCTGTGGAGAGCCTGGGATCCAGAAAGAATGGTGAAAGGAAGGCTTCTGATCTTCATTCCAAGGTCAGACAAGCATGAAGGCCATTGAACAGCTCATCCTCTTATGTTACAGGAATGTGCTTTAGTTTAATCACATTGGCCTGACGATGAGTTAGTTCCTTTTTAACAATTTATAATCTGGAACTATAAGACATCAGAGCTAATGCAACCAATATAAAAATAAAGCACTCATGATCTTCCTGGGAATGTGGCATTGCATTTGTACAGCAATCCCCAGGAACAGTCCCCTGTGGATTGTTTTCTGATCAGCTCAGAAAAGAACTGATTAAAAAAACACTATAGGCACCATCAAGTTCCCTATTACAATCTCTTCAAAATTCTTCAGAAAGAAAAAAAAATGCCCATCTGTTTAAAAAAAATTGCATGCTTCTAAAGGAGACACTTAAAAACCAGAAAGTATCACCTTCTTTAAAAAATAAAATCAAACAGCACAGCAGAAGTTCACATGAAATGTCCAACAATGTTTCTTTTCAATAGAACTCAGGCTGAGTGAAAGACATTCTTGGATTTTGAGCTTTTCCTGGTTACCTAGGTTGCAAAAGATACCAAAAGAGACTCACACCAGGAATTCTTCGTTAGAATGCCTGTCAAGGAAAAGTTCATAATCTCTTCGGATTTTAAATTCTATGCGTCGGTGAGAAGGAAACCTGTTTAGTATTTTGGACAATTGGAAAAGAAGATTAAACCAGACTTTGTCTATAAAGATGTGCTACACTATGGGTTACACTCATCAAAGCAGAAAGAAATGGCTTTTAAGGCTGCCATGCTGTTATTCTCTATCATACTGTGGTTATATGGAGACTGCTGACTTAATTAGAATGGAAATTGATATACAGAGAAGCACTCCAAGGCTACCTAGTGCATCAGCCTGATATCCATAACCAATGTTTGATTACTTAAATTTGGCCAGATTTGAAATTTATCAAGATCTCTTAATTATTTGTGTGTGCTCAGAGCTACTGCTTTCTTTTAAGGAAACATGAAAAGCTTAAAGAATAATACACCACTTGAAAAGCATTCCTGTACAGATTGGACTAGATTCTGTGGTCTTTACAGAATGATCATTACTTAGTTAATGAACTCAGCACACTGAACATTTTCCAGCCACCTGAAACTCCCAAGTATTGTGTGAGTTTTTAGCCAATTAATTATCAATTACAACATCATAAAACATTAGCACAAAAATAGGAATAATGAAATTTAATTATACATTATTCTTCTGAGTTGCTGCAAATACTATACAAGACTGATTCTGATTAATAATTCATTCAGCAATAAAGTATCAGGAAAGATAATTATGCAGTGCCACAATTCTCACACTGATTTCTATAATTACAGATTACAACAGTGTTAGCAATTTAGAAGGTTAGAGAGCTGTGGTAATTTGCTATGTCATCCATGGCTATATTAATGTCTCTCTTTAAGTACCAAAGGTAATTGAATATATAATAATGGACAAAATCAGATGGCTTGCCCACGTTCTCCTCACCTGAAACATCTCCAACCTAAGTACATTAGTAAAGTCAAGTTCTTAGTAATTAGTTCTTACATTATTTAAGTAACTCCACTACTCACATTCAATTTACAGCTAGTCAAAGGGAGACAATAACACAGGTGTATATATCAAAATATGAAAACATAGGAACAAAATTCATAGAAAAGTTACATGGATACACCATGTTTGGTATGTGATACATCTGCTGTGACTATGAATAGAAATATATTCATTACAGTATAACTGCCCCTCTGATAATTAAACAAGCTAAGGGACACAAAATGGAAGTTGAGTCTTTGTCTCTGGCATTACAGTTGAGTAAATAGCAGATGAAGAGATACAAAGTTTATTCAATTACCTTCTTTGGGTTGTTGATATATTGTGACACCCCCAACTATTCTTGCCTTTGAGTTCTATTATACCCTGACAATGAAAAGAAATTCATCTTGCTAAGAATACTTACTTTCCTCTGCTTTCATTCATTGGGCGGGGGGCGGGGGGGGGGAAAGAAGCCAGTTAGAAACAGATAGCCTCTTCTCATAATCCATATATAAAAGAGAATTTTCACCTGGGGGTAAGCCCGAGTGAATTAAGTATACAATTCCACAAATATATATAAAAAATCACTTTCTTCTCTGCTCTTTCTTCTTGATATTTTTAGAAGAGATTTTTAAGACATATTGGTGTTACTCTTCAGAATGCCTTAAGTATCTGACTTCACATTCAACTAACATGGAGAAACAGATGGAAAATTTGCTGTCCCTATAAAATCTTAGGCATTATTTAAATGAGTTCCTTGCAGAGTCTTTTATGTGCCTTGATTGGAGCTGGGCCCCTCCTTCTGGTGTGCCTGGGTCTGGATTCAAGATTTCATTAAAGCTCACTGCCCAAGGAAAATGATAGAGGAAGACCCTGCACTCCGAGGTAGAAGGGACTTGTAAAGTCCCTCATTGAGTTCATTCTTTTTAAAATTGTGGAAACTTAGGCTCAAACATGTTAATGTACTCAAGATCATAGAACTATTCAGTTATCAAAAAGAATGAAGTCCCCAAGAGCATTTGACTTGGAGGTGGGCAGAAGAAAGGTCATTTTAAGAGAACATTACAGAATTGCAGCTCTTCATTGTCTTTCTTCAAGTGAAAATAAAAATGGGCTTCCTTTGAATTATGGGTGCGGTTATAAAAAAGGACATTGTTTTTAATGGTGCCTAATCAGCTTTCTTCCTGGGCCACAGGTAGGTGGCTGGCACAAGACCATATGGTATGATGTCACACTAAACATAAATTTCTACTTTTCAATGTCTTACTCCCAGTTGAGCAGTGAAACAGGCTCCCTACATACCCTTGAAAATTTGTTGCTGGATTCAGTAGGGGAGCCCTAACAGACATTTTGCTCCCTGTTTCAAGCAGTGGACATATATCTTGAGATTAGAGAAAAATGGCAAGTGGAATGCCAGTCCTTGTTTGCAAGGTCTTCTGTGGTTTTGCACTTTGAATTTTTTTCTCACATTTTATTATGGAAGATTTCAATGTACTGAAAAGTTTAAAGAATTTTACAGGAACAACTATAGGTCAAGCATCCCTAATCCAAAAATCCAAAGGTGATGCCACAAGTAGTAAATTCTGTACTATAAAACTTTCCTTTCATGTACAAAAATAAAACATTGTACAAAATGGCCTTCAGTCTATAAGTATAAGGTATTATGAAACATAAATAATTATACTAGATCCTTATCCCCAAGACAGCTCTTTATGTATATGCAGATATTGCAAAACAATAAATGCCCCCAAACATGAAGTATTTCTATCCCAGCTTGTACATACCCACTATTTAGATTCTAAATTAACATGCTTGTGTATTTACATATCTACCTACCACTCTATCCCATGCACCAGCTCATCTTAGCTTTTTTAATATATATAAAAGCAAATTGCAGAAATCAGCACACTTTCCTCCAAACACTTTAGCCAGCATAGTGTTTGTGAGAGTTCAAGATTTTTTTGCAGCTTTTTCTTTCAAGGTAACACAATGTACACATCTTAAGTGCACATTTACTGAGTTTTGACAAATGCATATACCTGTGCAATCCATGCTTTACTAAACTATAGGACAAGACCATCAGCCAGCCATGTCCCATCCCATCTCTGTTTAAAGGCAGTCACTACTTCAATATTTGCCAAACAGAGTTTAATTTTGCCTGCCACAAACCAGTTCAATAGCTGAGTGTTGTTCTGTTTTCCTTCTTTCAGTCAACACACACTCATTGGGCTCCCACAACAAGCCACACACAGGGGAAGCCAGTGACAACAAAATAATTATTTTATTAAATTGGAAAAACAACTTCAATGGTGGTGAGAACCATGGGATTAATTATACCTCAAGGGTGATGTGGATATACAACCAAAAAGGAAGCCACATACCACACCCTGGGCCTGTTACTCATTTGGAAACTTGCTGACTCCTCAATAGAAAAATAAAACCCATACTCATGCCAAGTGAAAAATGAGGGCTCTGCAGGATCCTTGGAGTAAATATGAAAAATGAGGGGACTTTTTTTTAAAGCCCATCTTCAAACTAACATTATTGCTCTATGATGAAGATAAACCATCACAGTGTGCCAAGTCCATAACCTATAAAGATACAGCTTCTAATTTTACAGAACTATAAAATCATAAAGGAGGCTACCAGAGGAGCTGAAAAGCTCCTTATGTCTTTCTTTAACCCAATTGTGGTTGTTCACAGATTAGGTCTTTATTTTCTGGTAGGTGAATTAAAGCCAAGGAGGTGACACTTTTGGTGCAAACAGCATTGGGTTATCCTTTTTCCAAAGAGCTCAATAACGGCACACTTCACATATCGATCACTAAAACTGACTCAAAACATTCTTCTCTAGAAACTTTACTTTTTCAAAAGTTCTCCATTAGTCTCTGCTATGAACTGAATTGTGTTTTCCCTCCCTCCAAAAATGACGCTGAAGTCCTAAACTCTAGCACTTCAGAATGTGGCCTTATTTGGAAATAGGGTCACTGCAGATATAATTAGCTGAAGTTAGGTCACATTGGAGTTGTGTGAATCTCATATCCAATATGATCAGTGTCCTTTGGTAGCAAATTAAATGGGGAGACAGAGACATAGGGAGAATATCAAGTAAAGAAGAGGCAGGGATCAGAGTAAAGCAGCTGGAAGAACATCAAGGATTAATGGCCATCACCAGAGCTAAGAAGAGGAAAAGAGAGGTTCTTTCCTACAGATTTCAGAGGGCACAGAGCCCTGTCAACACTCTGATATTGACTTTTAGTTTCTGGAGCTATGTCACATAAAAATAAAAATTTTCTGAGGGTAAATACCACCAAAGACAAGTAACAAAAAGGATAAACATTTTTGAAACTTATACAGAAAAAAAGAACTGATTTCCCTAGTATGTAAAGATCTTTTCAAAAGAACTAAGAAAAAGAACAACAATGTAATAGAAAAAATAGTAAGATTATTAAAAATTTACAGAAAAGAAAATACACATAGCTGTTCATTAACATATAAAATATATCTAGCCTCACTAGTGAAAAATGAATGCAAATTAAAAACTATAACAAGATGCTATTTCTCACCAAATGGGCAGAGATTTAAAACGTTTGATAACCATCTATTAGCAAGACTATGAATAAAGTTGTACTCGTATACACTGGTGACAGGCTTATAAACTGGTATAATCTCAATAGAGAACAATTTAGCAGTATAAAAATTACAAAGCTTAATGTAGTCTCCTTTTGTCATTGGAAGATATATTTTGAGGTTCCTAATGGATACCTGAAACTATAAATAGTAGCTAAGTCTAACATTCAATATCTTTTCCACCTTAACTGTTCATCACATACTGTGGGTGTAACTTTTGTAGTTTGAGATGTGTAACTTCAAAAATAACATGGATTTCTTCTTCCTTCCTCATAATTTGATCAACAGAAAACTCATCCTTACCGTGGATGTTAGGACCTCAATATACAAACTTTTTCTTTCCTTTATAAGGAGAATAAGAACTTTTACTTTTTCACTTCAACTAAGCACTTCAGTTTCTTTCTGGGATATCCAAACAGCCAGCAGCACATCTCTTGCTCTTTGGTGCCACTATTCAGTCAAGTAAGGGTTACTGGAACATAAGCACTTTGATACTACAACAGTTCATCTGATAACCAAGATGGCTACTATTTGATTAAGGGGTTGGTGGCATATGCAGTGTGGATATGCTGGACAAGGGATGATTTGGGCAAGACAGAGCCAGATAGCACAAGATTTCATCACATTACTTAGAATCATGCACACCTAAAATTTATGAGGAGTCTGTTTCTGGAATTTTCCATATAATATTTTGGAATCCTGTTTGACATAGGTAACTGAAATTGTGGGCCACTGAAAGTAGAAGCATGGATAAGGGGTCAATTGTATATCCTTTGATCCAGTTATTCCACTTTGGGACATCTATGGTTAGACTCCACATGTTCAAAATTACAGGGCTATATACCGCAACCTTGTCTATAAAGACACAAGATGACAACAACTCAAATAGCTAGCAAACTGGTTAAACAAATTATACTCTGTCTTTATAGTGGAATTCTAAGAAACAATAAAGTAAGAATGAAAATTCTTGCATATATCGATGTGGAACGATATCCAAGTTATTTATTTATTTATTTTTGCTTTTTGTGGCACCCAGGATTGAACTCACAACCTTGTGCCTGCCAGACAGGCACTTAAGACACTGAGCCAAACTCCCGGCCCCCAAGTTATGTTTCTAAGTAAAAGAACAAGGTATGTGATAGTGATACAATATGTAAACTTTTGTGTAAAAAAAGGAGAAAAGTTTACCCATAGATGTATGTATCTTTGCATAAATAGGCATAAAATGTTTCTAGAAGGATAAATAAGTGAGAAACATTCATTGCCTCTAGAAAATGGAACTAGATGACTGGGAAGCTGAAGTGGGGTGATTTTAAGAAGTGGGGCAATTTTCACTTTTTCACTTTTTATACCATTTTATGCCTTCTGAAACTTGAATCAACCAAAGAAAAACACAAAGACTATAAGGATATTTTAAAAGCATTTTTAGAAGAAATGTTTCTTACGTACAACATAGATGAATCTCATCAAACACAATGTTGCACAAAGAAGCCAAACACATGAAAATATATTATCCCATTTATTTGATGAAACACAAAACTAATCTATGGTGAAGAAGTTAAAATGACAGCTGTCTTGGTGGGGACAGGGCTGGAAAAAATCTGCCCTATGCATAACACACACACACACACACACACACACACAGAGAGAGAGAGAGAGAGAGAGAGAGAGGGAGAGAGAGAGAGGGAGAGAGAGAGAGAGAGAGAGAGAGAGAGAGAGAGAGAGAGAGAGAGAGAGAGAGAGAGAGAACAGGTTCTTTAATAGACACATAGGCGTTTACTGAGTTGATACAGAAGAGTTCATGAAGAATTCTTGGGTGCTGTAAATATGAGCTGATAACGTGGGCATTCATGAGTGTATTTATTTGAGAAAAGTCATTTACTTGGGTGTATTCACCTGGAAGAAGTAAACTTATGGATGGTGCACTTTTCTGCATGTAAAATATACTTCACTTAAAAAAGATGAAAAATATCTAGGATTATATTAGTTTAGTAGGGCTAGCATGACAAAAGTACCTTAGACTGAGAGTGGCTTAGGTTTGTTTTATCATTCATTTTCTAACTTTTTGAGTTATTGTAGAGCCTTAATTTATTTGTCTTACTTGCCAAGATTAGGTATTCTAGGTCTTGACTTCTGGGTACTGCTTTAGTAGTATCTACTGAATTCTGAGAAGAAGATACTTAGATCTTGTTGGTTTTACTTAATAGATATTTCTCTAACCATTGTATATATATAGGCTATAGGAAATCCGTCATTTTAAAAGATGATAGAATGATTACTAAAGGAATCTAACATTGAGTTGGTTGTCAAATGAAGAATAACTTTCACTGACATACATGGTGTATGACCATGTATGCCAGGCACAGTGCAGGGTACTATGAAAATAAACATGAAGGAGTCTGTCTTTCCATTGTATATGGAAACTCCTCACATCAAGGTGCACACATACTATAATTCCACAGAAGTAGTACAATAACAAGGCATTCAAACATAAAGAGAATATACAAACTTTGGCATGAAAAGAATTTCCTTTTTTCCCTCAAAACATATATAATATACATACACACACATATAAATATGTGCATAGATAGCTATATTATAATATACATTATAGGCTTCCATTTAGTTGATACTGACCTAAGGTGCTCTTCCAATTTTATCATAAAAGTAGTATGCGCATTCACAGACTGGGTAGAGAGAACAAGGCCACACCAGCAAGCAAGTCCAGTCTGGAAACCAGTGCCATGTGTGGGCTGCCACCAGACTGAAACAGCCAGACCCTAGCCCCTTCCAGCATGAAGGCTGGCAAACAAGAAGTGCCAATCTTCCCCCCCGACCACTCCGCCCCATAAGCAACCGGCTTATCTAGAGAAACACAGGCTGTGATGATAGCTATGGAGGAGAAATGCAATTGGATGCCTGTGGTGCTTTGGTGTTTTACTAACATTGCAGGTCTAGGGTCAGTGGTCTGATCATAGGTTCAGAGGATAGTGGGTATGCAGTGTGACATCTAGGGGGGATCTCCTCCTGAGGGTTGTAGCCACTGTTGATTCCCTATGGTCTTGTTTTGGAAGTCCTATATCATTTCCATTGTTTTGTTGGCTTGGGTTTTATTCTCTTTTGTTTTGTTTGATTATGTCAAATCCAATGGCAGGAGAAGCTATTTCAAAGACAGCAAGATATATTATGGTAGCAATTTTGGGTCTACTATTGCCTTGTTTTGAAGTCCTTTATTGCATTCATTGTTTTGTTTTTATTGTTTCTATTCTATTCTGTTGTTTGATTTTTACTATGTCTGAAAGTATCTGCAGCTATTTTGAAGGCAACAAAAGGCATTATGGTAACTACTGTTGATTTTGTAATATTTTAAAGTCCTGTGTCTTTTACACTGGTTTGTTTTGATTGGTTTTATTCTGTTTTGTCCTCTTTAAAATAAAAAAAATGAAAAAAAGTAGTATGCAATGACAGTATTGGTCTCTGTATGGAACATCAATCATAGCGGGATCAGGAGAGAAGTAGGGAAATTTTTTGGGAGGCCTTTGCTATAGTCTAGCTGAGCACTCATGATGGCTTAGCCTAGGGAGGGAGCATAAGATTGGAGACTAGAAACTGGATTTGCCAGATATTGGAAAAGTAGAGATGACGGGATTTGCTAACGGATATGCGACAGAATGAAAAGTTAAGGGTGACTTTGAGAATTTCAACTTAGGCAATTATATGAATGGGAATGTGTCATTCTCTGAAAGAGAAAACTTCAGAGAGGATCATATTTGGGAGCCAGAACTAAAATACTGTTGCTTCCCAGAAGCTCATAAAGTCAAATTCATACAACTTCCCATAAGGTGGTCATATACAGGTTTTCTTGGCCTTTGTCCTAGCCTAACTCCATGCTGTCGGATGGCTGTTTCTACCCTCAAGTGCCCTGTTCACTCTTCTCTGTCTTGCCAGCACTTGCTCATCCTTCAGGAATAATAGAAAATGTCAGCTCTTCTGGTTGTCTCTCTGACTCCTGCAGGTACTGTTGGGGATTCATTCTGGAGCTTCCCCAGCACCTCAGCCATATCAGCATCAGAGAACTGCTCATGTGTCAGTTTCTGCTACTCAGGGCAAGTTTCCCAGGGCAGAGACTATGTTGTATTTCTTTTTCTTTTCTTGTGGCATAATGTCTGAAACAAAGATGGCTACTCAATAAATGTTTTCATGTATTCTATCATTACTGGCTGTCTATCACGTATGTATATGATGTTATACACTGCTTTATATAGCTGAGGATATAGCAATGAACAAAGCATAGCTGTTCTTCTCAAGGAGCTTGCATTATGGTGGAAGAAACATGAATACACAAAAGATCTGTAATGTATGTGCAACAGAACAGAGGATATGGGTGGAGAGATGTTGCTGTAGGCATTTTGGTCACAGGAGGTCTTATTTAAGCAGACTGTAAATGCAGTAAGGGAGTAAATCATGCAGATTTCTGAAGGAATAGGGTCTCTGGCAGAATAAACAGCTGATTCAATGGGCCTACAACAGGAGTGGCTTATCACCATGATGACTATGATGACCTGAAGGCCAGAGTGCACGGAGGGTCCTGACCAGAGAAGACTACTGGGGCAATTTGAAACAGGGAAGGGCTGGCAGTTCAGGGTGGAAATTTGGATTTTGTTCTAGGGGGTACGGAAGCTATTGCAGGGATATGATACGATATGATTTACGCTTTTAAAAGATTACTTCGGCTTCAATATGGGAAATGGGCTGTGGTGATGTCATCAGAGAGGTTCCTGTGGCTGTTTTAGTGAATGATGTATTAGAACAGAGATGAAGCAGAAGTGTGGTGATAAAATGGTGGGATCTGACATGTATTTGGAAGACAGAACTAATGAGATCTGCTAGTGGGGTTAGATGTGGGATGTGAGAGGGATGAAGAGTTAAGGATGTCTGCAAGGATTTCAGCTTAAGTGACTGCTGAACAGTAGTGTCATTCCCTGAGATGGGAAAACCCAGGGGAGGACCAGGTCAGGGCGGTGGGGTGGAAGGGGCGGAAGGAGAGTAAGTATTGGCTTTGGATGTACTAGGATGGAGAAGTTTTGTAGACACAGCCCTATGGAGGAGTTACATAAGCAAGTTTGATTTTAGAGATAAAAACTTCGGAGGTATTAGTGAAGACGGTATTTAAAAGTCACAGGACTGGAAGAGATCACCATGGAGCAAACTCATATGGGCTGAATGAATGAATAAGCAAGCTTCTGTGCAGGAGGGAGGATGTGAACAGGTTGCTATCACCTGAGTCTACAGAGACTGGAGAAAGAAATAATACATACAGGGATGAGAATGCACAGAACCGCATTTTCTTCCTGTCTAGATGGCCAACTCAGAATTTTTCCTTTGGATTCTCAGAAGAGCCTGTTTCCCAAATTATTTGAGGGACAAATCAGGCCACAGGATTCCCTGGAGCAGTTCCCATACTCTGCATGTGTATAAAGTGTGCCAACTTACTTTCGATAGCTTGCTAACTAAGCACTCCTCTAAGGGAGTACCTCTTGAGCATGTGCTTTAAGCTGGAACCTACCAAACCGAGTCCTTCTGGAAAGAGATGAGATGAACAGATGTACACAATGTGTTTCCACTAAAGAAAGGGCTGGGAAGATCACAAATTTAACATCTGTAGACATTATGTGCCACATGTTGTCTCTACTAAAGAAATAGGCAGGTATCCTTCCACAACTAAGACAAAATATTCTTTGCTATATATAAGCCCAAGTTTTATAGAATTTGTGACAGTTAAGCTGTATTTAAGTCAAAAGCAGGTCATCTGGGTCCATAAAATTCTTTTGGTTATTTTAAATATCATATTGCCAACACCAATAACTTCTCAGGCCCATAGGAATACAATCACATTTAAAAAACACTAAACGAATGGTGATGTAAGAGGTAGCCACTGTGAAGAATTTCTCTTGCATACTTTCTGAGATTAATATTTCTTCCCAGGTTCACAGAGTTTAGCCTGTCTCTCACTATTCTGCTTTACAATCATGAGGCAGTAAAAGTGATATAAAATCCTCCAGCTTCTTTTGACTTTTTGCTCTCCATTCATTTACACAGAGTTCCACATGTGTCTCCTTTAAAGATGATCAGCACTTTGCTCCTATCAACTTGTCTGTGATCACAGATATTTCTCTATTTCTCTGTTTCATCTTCAGAACAGGCAATAGAGACCCCCCAAGTGAAGTTTTATTATCTCAAGTCTTCTCAGCTGTCTGATACACATCTGCTCCAGAAGGAGCTCTGGGAGTTTAGAAGTACACTGAAGCACCTTTAAAGAACAACAAAATTGTGCAAAACTTTGGAACAATGGAATGACTCATTTATTCATTTTGGAAATGTTTAGTGTCTACCACATTCCAGCCACTTTGCTTGGTGCTAGGTCACAAACACAAGTAAGTCCTTGAGCTAATGATATAGTAAACAGGTACCAGGGAAACAGATACTATACCATGTGGGCTGTTTCAGGGTATTTCAGTATGCTATCAAATACAGATGGAATCCTTCCTAGCACATGGATAGCCCGAGATGGATTCTAAAGACAAAATAGAAATTATCTAACAGAAAAGGCTGAGAAAGAATCAACTAGTATTGGTGGATTCCTGACTATATTTTCTCTCCTAAGGTTGGTGCTGGGTACATGGAAATGGTACACCCTTTCCCAATAAAAAGACACAGTAGCTACTTTTAACTTTCTAAAACCTTATGTAGAAGAATCATATTTTTCTGGGTGTGGATTATAGATGATATTAACAGAGAAAGTATTGTGACAGAAGGTTGCTGGAGAGTGAATTCAAGAGTCTCTCAGTTTTTTGCCCCCCCTCTGGTCTTAGAAATGCTTTTATGAAAAAGAATTCAACTCCACAAGCTTCAAAGACAGATGGATCAGAACTATCACCATCTTCCCAATTAGGCCTACAGTTTAGCCATAGGCATGCTTATTAATGGAAATCAAGAGAATACAAATGTCAGGTAACTAAGCCTAACACTATTAATATGAAAATATGACTCCAAGCACTGGCAACTATGTTGTTAACCATAACCCACCACTTGGTGCAGCACTCCATTTCATGGCTCAGTACTACCTACCCTATTGAAAGCTACAAATTGCTTAAACCCTGGTAGGGCTGTCAGCAGATGTTAATGACATAAACAAACAAAAATCACAAGTAAGAACTCTACAGTGGAGCAAAGCCCTAAGACATATATAGACACTGTGGAGAGAAGAAATTTATGATATGTGGCAGACTGGTGACTTGCCATGGTGGCTGCACTCTGGGAGTGGCAGGAATAGGGGGCACATGGAGCGTGAAAAGTTTTCTGTCTCTCTGCTAAATTTATATCACAAACTATAGGCATTGTCCTGTTGGTAAGATGTGTACAAGAGTGAGAAAGGCTGTCTAGGGAGTATGTTTTTTTAAAAAAGGTAGAGAAGAAATTTATTAGATGACCTTTTGCATGTTTTGCAAATATTTCACCTACTGTGCTTAAGAGGTGATTATTTGACTTTTCATACCATAACTGGAAGAATGAAGTGAAGGCTAAATTGACTCCGTATCCTCAAGACCAAGAAAATCATCAGCAGTGGCCAAGTCTAGACCTTGAACAACTAAACGAGGCTATGTTGTTTCTACAAATCCCAGTGTTTTGAGTTTGGTACATGGGCCAGAGAGCCCTGCTGTTATACAGGAGGTTCCTTTCTTGTTATTGGTGAGAACCTCAAATCAGCTGGAGCTGCAGTGGCATAAACAGTTTATGCTGGGGAAGACTGAGCAGGTAAGTGCTTTTCCAGAGACCTTCCCCTTCCCTCTAGATGTCAGTGCTCTTCTGTGGACAGAAGACATACTTCCTACCTCATTTCTCAAAATCACTTCTTGTTCTCTGCTCCTACAGGTTTCCCTGGCAAACTTGAGCACCTTGGGGTGGTCAAGGTTTAGTTTTTGGGAAATTGGGCCTGCGTTATAGTGATTTCTCCTGATATTCTTAGGAGTGTTTATATTCTGAGGGTGAATTAACAGATAATTGTCAGTACATCCTTAGAGTCACACTACTGATGTGTGAAGGTAAGCTGAACTGGAGTGCTCTCACTAGCACACCCAAAACACAGAACTTAGGGAACAACTGCACTTCAATTTTTTGTTACAGATTTTAGCACTAGCAATCTCAAGCACTGATTCTCAAAGGTCTCATATCTCTGTGTCTAATGGGCTAGTCTAGGAGGTCCCTTGAAAATATCTTAGTAAATCTCTCTTTGGAATTAACTATTTCAAATACCTGACACTTGAAGCAAACAGAGTATCTGTCTATGCCAGCCATGGTGAACTGTTTAGAGTTTTCAATGATACAGTCTGCTGTGTCACACGTGCCATAGGTTCACCATGGCTGGCCTATACTACTGGAGGCTTGATATGTATTGCATGTTCTATTTCTGACTTTTGTGTGACCCCTATGTACTCATTCATGGCCTTCCTGTGGCAATTCTATGAAGCAAAGATATAAAAGTTGAGATTAGGTTCTGCCTAAGTCTTAATGACGACATAGTGCATTATTACAGGTTATTTTACACTTATTCAAACCAGGAACCAGGGCAAAAGATAGGTCTTTGGTGTGAATGTAACATGAAAACTTGATGTTCATTTACCAATGCTGCAGTTTCTAGGGGAAAAGACTGAAGAAATATGACAGTTTCTTGGGAATTGAAGGTTGAGGCAAACATTTCTAAAATGTGCAAAAAAGATAATTTTGAAAATCTGCTGTTCATTTGTTATAGCTTCAGAGTTTCAATTTTAACTATTTAAAAAATTCCCTCTAACAATCACACTTTCTGAATGACTATTGCCTCACCATTTGGCAGGCAACTCTTGAATCTTTGGCACTCTGAGCAATAATTACGAGTATGTCTTAGTGTGCATCAATTGAATTACTGTTTTGTCTGGGATATGAGTTCAATTTTTGGCTCTAATATTCACTAGCTCTTTTAATGTGTAATAGTCTTATTGATCTTCAGATGCTTTTTCTACAAAAGATGGGAAGGGGATCTGAGGATGGGAAAAAATAAAAAAGGTACAAATAATATCCAGTTTACAGTATTCTAGTAGGGACTAAGTTAATGCATGTAAAATACAGAACTTAAAATATTCTTTCTGTTGTTATTCAAAGAATCCAGAGTGAGCAAAATACAGCTATAGTCATGAGGTCATCTGAATGAGAACTGATGAGAATCCCAATTCCTTACACATCATCTTAACTGAATTCAGCAATTCCATAAACATTTATTAAGGGTTTAGGTACAAAGTATTATTTTAGCTTTTTAAAATGTAGTTATTACTGCTTCCACATAAAATAGGGTGATATGAAGTCACTGGGGATATGGGGGCCAGACCTTTTTTAGGTCATGAATTTTAAACTGAGATCTGAATGCTGTGAAGGAGAGAACCACATGAATTTCTAACTCTAAGGCTTTAGATCTCTGTGTGGTATTTGGAATCTCTGAGGTGAAGCAGACTCTTCCAGAATATCAGAGAAGTCAATGTGATTTTCATAATCTATGTTAGGTATGTCTTTTCTGAAATTCTGGGGGTAGAGTGTGTTTTGGATTTCATATTTTTCAGACTCTGGAGTATCCGCATATGTACAATGAAATATCTTGGAAATGAAACTCAGATCTAAGCACAAAGGTTATTCATATTTTATATATACCTCATAAACCTGCCACAGTATTTTTGTGTATCTCTGATTGAACTGTGATTCACCATACGAGCTTGGGCATGGTGCTTGGGGCATCATGTCAATAATAAAAAAGTTCTGGATTGTGAAGCATTTCGGAGTTTCAGAGTAAAGATTCTAAACCTGTAAGACTAAGATGTCACTTGTATTTTTCACAGTGTTGACATTTACATTGATGGTACAAATATAATGGTTATTAAAACTGTTGATATCTTCAAATGAAACCAGGTGGTGGAATCAAACTGGACTAGTTCTTCACCATCAGACACTCACATTAAACAAAATGCCAGTTTCACGTAAAAATATACCTGCGTTTCGTTATTGAGAGGGAACAATTAATACCCATATGATTGGATCAATCTTGCATGTCTATATCTGTTAATGTAAGAAACCATTTTAAAGATAACGATGCACAAATTGCAACCATTGTCAAGCTTCTATCTTCCGGTTTTGTAAACCTGCCATGTTGTGTATTTACTCTAGTTGTTTGCTTGTCTCTTTTGCTTGTTGTTTTTACAATATATGTCGTTTTTTTGTTGTTGTTGTTGTAGCTTTTGTTTGTTTTGTTTTTCTTCGCTCAAATAAAATTAAAAAAAAATATACCTGTGTAAGCACTAGAAAATGTTACTCATATTAAGTCTCATCACTTGAGTGTACAACATTTTAACCTTCTGTGTGACAATGATGTACACATAAAGTGTTTTTGCTATGTACTAATGTATGACTGCTGTCTCAAGAAAAGCATTTGTAGGATGGTTTGAGTTACATATTTAACAAGCCACCTTTTTTTTTTCATAGAGCACTATTTTTACTAGAAAGAATGACTGACAAACTATGGTTATTCAGACTTGGGTATCTGGCAGATACTTTCTTGAAAATGAACAAGGTGAGCAAGCTGTCACTTCAAGGAAAACAACTGACAGTATTTGTTGCCAGTGATAAAATTCAAGCTTTCAAATGAAAATCTGATTTTGGAAAATGTGTATTTGCTACTGTGAGCCTGACAGCTTTCCAAAGTTTGAAAGACTTTTCAGATGAGACTGTTGGTAATATTAATCTGTGAAGTTTTTGACACTGCAGAGTAGTGTCACCAATTTGAAGATCTATATAATTCAGTTAACTAACTTTTCCACATAATCAGGTATGGTCTTACAAAACCCTGCATGGGTAAAAGATCTATTCAATGTGCAAACAAACCAATGAATTTTAATATAAAGAAGTATAAGAAGTTCATTGATAGCCATATAATTTTAGACCCAGAATCTTTAAGAAGTTACAAATTGTCAAATTTTGATATGGTATCGAAGAATACCCAAAATTATTGGAAAGCTATTAAAATATCCTATCCTTTTCCAAATACACATCTTTGTGAGGTTGAGTTTTTCACAGAATGAAACCAAAATCACATATCACAGCAGATTGAATGTTGAAACAGATATTAGTATCTAAGTGTCTTTAATTATGCCAGACACAAAAGAGTTTGGAAAAATAGAAAACAAAGCCACCTTTTCACTGATAGTTTTGTTTTAAAAAATAGAGTTTTGCATAAAAATGTTATTCATATTAACATGTAGTAGGTTTATTATTGCTATTTTAAAGTTATGAAATACTTAAAATGTTTGGTTTTAAGTTCTAATGAAATAGAGAAAACCTAAATAAACAAAAGCTCCTTAAGGTCCTCAGTAATTTTTAAGAGTATTAATGGCACTGTAGTTTTTCTGTGTAGAGGTCCTTCATTTCTTTGGTTAGGTTAAGTCTTAGATAGTTCATTTTTCTTGAAGTTACTGTGAATGGTAATATTTTCATAATTTCCTTCTCATTGAGTTCATCATTGGTGTACACAAGTGTTAATGATTTTTGTATGTTTATCTTGTATCTGCTATGTTGCTGAAATTGGTTATTAATTCTAAGAGTTTTTCAGTGGCATTCCTTGGGTCTTTTATGTAGAGTATCATGCTATCCACAAACAATGATAATTTGAGTTATTTCTTTCCAATATGTATCCCTTTTGTTTCTTTCTCTTGCCTGATTGCTCTGGCTAATGTTTCAAGTACTATGTTGAATAGAAGTGCTGATGGTGGGCATCTTTGTCTTGCTCCTGTCTTTAGAGTGAATGCTTTTACCTCTTCCCATTTTATATGATGGCTGTTGGTCTGTCATTAATAGTTTTTATCAAATTCAAGTATTGTCCTTATTTACCTACTTTCTTGAGTTCTTTTTAATCTTGAAGAGTGTTATATTTTGTCAAAACCCTTTTCTGCATCTACTGATATGAGAATGCGGTTTTTGACCTTTCTTCTGTTTATGCGATATATTACATTTATTGACTCATATATGTTGACTCACTCTTGCATATGTGGGATTGAAGACATAGGTGGAGGAAAGAATTTTCTAAATAGAACCTTAACTGCACAAGAAATACTAGCAGCAAGAATCAACAAATGGGATTTTTTTTTTTTTTTTTTTTTTGCGGCACCGGGGATTGAACTCACAACCTCGCGCCTGCCAGGGCAGGCGCTTAAGGTACTGAGCCAAACTCCCAGCCCTAGTTTTTTTTGAGGCAGGGTCGCACTATGTAGCTCAGGCCGGCCTCGAACTCACAACGCTCCGCCTACCTCAGCCTCCCGAGTGCTGGGATTAAAGGCGTGCGCCACCACGCCCGGCTAACAAATGGGATTTTTATGAGACTAAAAAGCTTCTGTACACCAAATGAATCAAAAAGTAGAGTGAAGGGACAATCTATAGAATGGGAAAAAAATTTTGAAGATACTCCTCAGACAGAGTACTAGAATATATAAAGAACACACAAAAAATTAGACCACCTAAAATTAAAGACCCAGTTAAGAAATGGGGAAGTGAAATGAACACACATCACAAAGGAAGTAGTACAGACAGTCAACAAATATATGAAACAATGTACATGTTACTCCAGAAAGAATAAAAATCATCAAGGAGTCAAATAATAACAAATGCTAGCATGGCTGCCACAAAAAAAGGAGCTCTCTTACATTGGTGGTGGAAATGTAAACCGGTACAACCATTATGCAAATCAGTACGGAAATTTTCAACAGAACTAAAATTAGAAATTCCATATGACTCTTCTAGGTACCTTTTCCAAGAAGCTTAAGACATAATACTACAGTGATACATGTATATCAATGTTTATAGCAGTACAATTCATAATAGCTAAATCCTGGCAACATCTTGTATACTCATCAATCAATGATTGGAAAAAGAAATTGTGGTATGTATGCATGTATGATGCAATACTACTTGGTATAAAGAACAAATTTGAGATACTTGTAAGAAAATGGATGCATCTAGAAAATATGTTGAGTGAAATAAATCAGGAACACAAATTTAAATACTGAATGATAACTCTTATCTGAGTAAGGCAAAGTACAGACTAAGAGAAAAATGAAGACAGATCAACCCAAAGAGGTGGATCTCTTGCAGATGGGAAGGGGTCCAAGGATCAAGGCTGAAGGGGGAGGAGTGGGAAAATAGGCAGAGTGAAGATATTCAAAGTACAAGATCCTAATAACCTCAATGAATATGGACTTTATATGTCATAAACATAAACTAAGATTAACAATATCGATGAAAATGAAAAAAGAAACAAGCTGGATTATGTACATGTACCAATTCACTAAGAGAAGTGCAAAATGCACATATTGTAAACATGTAATAATAAAATAAAATTTTAAAAAGGAAATGTAAAATAAAAATGAGTATAAAGAGGTTCTAAGATCAACTTTTTGAGAACTATATGTCTGAGGCAGACTAAACAATAAGGTTTTTGTTTAAAAGATCTTTTAATAAATTTAGTTATATTCACCATTGCCTATTTTATTGTCAGTAATAATGTTTGAAAAGTTAGTTTCCTATGTTACTGATATATAAAAAGGAAATTAATTTTTGTATATTGATCTTATATCCAGCAACTTTGCTAAACTTTATTTGATTGATTGATTTTACATCAGTCTGACATCGGTCCAGTGGTCACCAAATTATGATCCATGGACCAAATATAGTCCACTATTAGTTTTTGTTGATAAAATTTATTGGAGCACAGCCACATTCATTCATTTTCCTACTGTCTATACCTGGCAGACAAAGTAAAAAATAATCACTACCCAAAACCTTTATTATGAATCCCACTCACAGAACCAATTTTGGCTCTGTCAATCCACTATATGGGATTTTTATTGTCTAGTTAATTTATGTTCTCATTCTGCATTCATTTTAGTTTTTCTTCCTTTTTAAAAAAATATCATCTTAAAGTTAGCTATATTAGTTTTCACTTTTTTAGTAAAAGCATTTAGGACTATAAATTTTTTTCTAAGTACAACTTAACTCTGCATTCCACAAGACTTGAAATATAAAATTTTTATATTTTTCATTATCATTCAATTCTAAGTATTTAAAAATTTCCATTATGTATCTTTGATTAATGAGTTAGTTAGAAAAGTTTTAAAATTTCCACATACAAGGGGAATTTTTGGGGATTGATCTTTTAGCTATTAAATTCTAAGCTAATTCTATTATGATCATAGAATGTAGTCATTATTATAGTGATTCTTGGAAATCTGTTGAGACTTGTTTTGTGGCATAGTATGAAGTCAATTTTAAAGAACATATCCATGTGTACAATATATATAGATCCTAGTTGTTTGGTACAAAGTTCCTTATGTCCATGAACCAAATTATTTAGCTGTGTTGCTTAAATTTTACATACTTTCACTGTTTTCTTATCAGCCTGACCATGTAACTTGAAGAAATGTGGAAATTTTCTATAGTTTTAACAATTTTTGCTCTCTACATATTGATGTTATTTCATAAATAATAAACTTTCCAATGAATGAAAACTTTTACCAATATGTAGTGCTTTCTTTGTTGCTAATGTTTTTTGTCTTTAAATCTAGCTTGACTGAATTAAAGCCAGTCTAGCTTCCTTTGAATTATTATTTGCTAGACTATAAATTTCAACCTCTTTGCTTTAAACTTTCTTTATCTTTCTGTGTTAATGGATATCATTTCTCTAAACCTGTATACCTTAATATGTATTATTATTTTAATATTTTTAACCTAACAATATCTGTCTTTTAGCCAGAGAGCATTTATCAGTTACATACATTGTAATTGCTAATATATTTGTATTTATTTTCTACAATCATACTTTTGCTTTCTATTTGTTCTGGTTTTTTATGCTTTATTACAATTTCTTTGACTTTAAAAAAAACTGATGGGAGTAAAATACTATTTCTACTTTTTAGTAGTTGCCATTGATATCTAAAAATAGTATTTTAACCCTTTCTGAACAATAGAAGCACCTTAGGATGTGGACTCTGATTATCTTTTTTCGCACATACATGGAGTTTTAGCTAGTATGTTATTTTACTTTAAAAAAAATTCTATATTAGATACTATTTTAAGCCAACAATAGTTTTTAAGATTTACAGTGGCACCTCAGTTTGCAAACTTAATTTGCTTTATATTTTGGGGAAGATGGTTGCATTTGTGTTTGTGTGGGGAAGATGGCCATGGCTGTGTTTGTCATCCAATGTGGCATTTGTGAAGGGAAGCAAAATTGAATGCTTTTGTTTAAGCATCAAACTGTTTGCAAGCAGAAGCATTCATGAACTGAGGTACCACTGTATCTACATATTTACCAATTTCTTTCATTTCTGTTTTTATACATTTTTTTTGTATTCCTTTCATTCTTTAGGAAATACGTCTACTGAGGTTCCTTCAGAATAGTCTGGTGGCTGCAAACTCCCTTAAGTTTTATTTTTCTGAAAACAATACTTTACTCTCATTTTTGTTGAATTTACAATTTTATTTATTTTATTTTATTTGAGCGAAGAAAAACAAAACAAACAAAAACAACAACAACAACAAAAAAAGACGACATATATAGTAAAAACAACAAGCAAAAGAGACAAGCAAATGACTAGAGTAAATACACAAGAATTTACAATTTTAGGTTAAAATTATTTTCTCTTGGAACTTTAAAAGTAAGTCATTGCTTCCTGGCTTCAATTGTTCCTGTTGAAGAGTCTGCTGTCAGTCTAACTTTTATGGATGTATCCTGTTTTCTCTACAGTTCCTTCTAAAAGAGCTCTGTTTTCAGTGGTCTTCAGTTTTACTACAGTAAAAAAGGAAGCAAATTCCTTTGTGTGCTAGTATACTGTGGATCACTATTTCTCACCTTATTTAGGAAGCTCTTAGACAATCTTTTCCAGCACTCTCTTACCTGTGCTTATTTTGGGGCCCTGAATAGGTTTATGTTAAGTTTTCTTAGCCTTCCCTTCATACCTATTAATTTTTCTTTCTTACTGTTTCGTCTTCTTATCTGTGTTCTTCTGCATGAAAATATTTTAGTTTATTTTTTTACTAATTTGTCCACTATAAACAAGCTTATCTACTGAAATTATAATCATGTTTTTATCACTAGAAGTATTTTTTAGTTCTTTTAAGATAATTTTAATTGCTCCTTGTTGCTTTCTCATTTCTTATTCTATCTGTAACTTAGTTTTTCTATGTAGAAGTAGCCTACTTTTAATGTGTTAGTTATAACATCTAAAGTCTTTCTTGGATAAGGGATAATCAACATATTATTTATTGCTTTTGCTGATTTTCGCTCATGATGCTTTTTCCCCCCTTGTTTGATGAGTTTGGTTTAAAAGATCTTAATCTCTGAAGAAAAACAAAACAAAGAAACAAACAAAAAACTAAGTGCCTAAATCATGTTTGTTTCAAATGGAGTTAAGTGTTACTGCCAGTCTAGAACCATTTAATCTCCCTCATGGAGTTCAAGGCTTAATCTGGAAGCTGCAGTCCAGTCCCTGTTGCTCCCTCATACCACCTTACACACAAAGACAAGTAATGGACAATTAAGTCTTTTCTTTTTCTGTTTTTTTTTTTCCACCAGGGAGGCAGGCAGGTTTTCTTCTGGTTGCTGCCTCTCTGCCCAACATGGCAGGTTCTCAAAAGGCACATCGTTCTCTCCCGGGGGTCCGTGCAGGTCATGCACACTCACCAGGGAGAGACGGGTTTTCTTCTGGTTGCTGCCTCTCTGCCCAACATGGCGGGTTCTCGAAAGGCACATCGTTCTCTCCTGGGGGTCTGCACAGGTTGCGCACACTCACCAGGGAGGCAGGTGGGTTTTCTTCTGGTTGCCGCCTCTCTGCCCAACATGGTGGGTTCTCAAAAGGCACATCATTCTCTCCCCAAGTCTTTTCTGGTATGAGTACTGCTGACAGATCCAATTAGCTACTTGTATTTTTTCTTTTTAGAAGTTTCTATTACTTCCTAGGAGTCCAAAATGCAATAGAGACACCTATCAAGAGTATCAGTCAGAAGAGGGCGTCTTTCTTGTAAGGTTTTAGAAAGCATGGAAATGACTTCTGATTGTTGTTTTTTGAAAATCTTATTTTAGTTATTATGTAGAGAATGAATTGTAGGGGGAAAGAATGAAAGTAGAAAGCTGGATAAGGGGCTATGTTAGTTCAGGCAAGAAATGAAAATAACAAAGCTTAGAATGGTAACGAGATGGAGAGAAGTGAAATTTTTTGATGTCTGATTAGATGCATACATAGTAACAGTTGTTCATGGTTTGAATGTGGAAGGTATGGTGAAGGATCACTGACTAATGGCTGGTGATAACACTGGTGAGATGGAAACAACTGAGAGATGGACAATTTCTAGTGTGACTGTGTAGTGGGTCTCAATAGAAATTAAGAATTCTATTACGGATATGTTGAATTTCAAATGACTACCAGATACCCAAGTAGATATGTCGGTGTCTCACTGAATTTACAAGCCTAATAGGGGAGAGATCAGTGTTTAAGACACAAATAGGGGAGTTAGTGCCATAAAGATTTGAGAGAAGATAACAAACTAAAGTGCAGAGAAAGATGAAGTCAAAGGTCAAGACCCAGGTCACACAAATTCAGAACCCCAGGAGAGGAGACAGCAGTAGTAATTAAAAAGGAAAAATATTTAGAGGAGGAGCCATCATGGAGGAACAGAGAAATGAATTTTAGGAAGAAAAAGGTTATTGACTATGTTGGATGCTGTTAAAAAGCTCAGGAAGACAGGCAGCAAGGTGGCCAGGTGGTGCTCCCTTTGCTAAGTATAATTTTTTTTTTTGGTACCAGGGATCAAACTCACAACCTTGTGCTTGCCAGGCAGGCACTTGTGCCTGAGCTAAACCCCTGGCCCTGCTGTGTATAATTTTGGTGGAGTAGTGGGGCCAGAAATTTTCATGGAGTATACTGAGGAGAACAGGAAATAAAGGATTAGAGATAATACCTACAGACAAGAAGCACAAAGTTCAAAATGTTTTGTGTGAAAGGGAGCAGTAAAGAGAGGTAAAAAGTAGGGGAGGGTGTGGCACAAGACAGTTTTTTTTATAGGGAAATAGTAAAAATTTTATGTTAATAGAAAAACAATGCAAAGAGAGCAGGTGATAATGCAAGAGAGAAAGGGGATATTGTCAGGAGCAATATTCTTGAAAAGATAAAGAACTCAAGTTTTTAAGAGTACATGTGTATGGCATGAGCCATGCATGTGAGCTAAATGACAGAAGGGCTACAACATGTATATTAAAATCTGCACAATATGTTTAGCAGATTGAGGTAGATACTACTAAAAACTTTCACTCTAAAATCAGGAACAAGACAAGGATGTCCCCTATCACCACTCCTATTCAATATAGTTCTGGAAACATTAGCCAGAGCAATTAGACAAGAGAGAGAAATAAAAGGAATAATGATAGGAAATGAGGAAGTTAAATTATCACTATTTGCAGATGACATGATACTCCATATAGAAGACCCAAAAAGCTCCATCAAAAGACTTTTAGAGTTAATAAGCAAATTCAGCAGTATAGCTGGATACAAAGCCAACACTCAAAAATCAATAGCATTCCTGTACACAAACAACAAACTCACTGAGAGAGAAATTATGGAAATAATACCTTTCACAGTAGCATCCAAAATATGAAATACTTAGGAATCAACCTAACAAAGGATGTAAAAGACCTATACATTGAAAAATATAGGACTCTAAAAGAGGAGATTGAAGAGGATGTCAGAAAATGGAAAGATATCGAGGCCGGCTTGGGCTACAACGCAAGCATAAGGCCGGCCTGAGCTACATAGTGCGACCCTGCCTCAAAAAACTAGGGCCGGGAGTTTGGCTCAGTGCCTTAAGTGCCTGCCCTGGCAGGCGCGAGGTTGTGAGTTCAATCCCCGGTGCCGCAAAAAAAAAAAAAAAAAAAAAAAAAAAAAAAAAAAAAAAAAAAAAAAAAAAAAAAAAAAAAAAAAAAAAAAAAAAGAAAATGGAAAGATAGCCCTTGCTTTTGGATAGGAAGAATCAACACTTTGAAAATGGCCATACTCCCAAAACTGTTATACAGATTTAATGCAATCCCGATCAAAATACTATTAACGTACCTCACAGATCTAGAGAAAACATTCCTAAAATTCATTTGGAGCCACTAGACACCTAGAATAGCAAAGGCGATCCTGGGCAACAAAGGCAAGACAGGAGGCATCAAAGTCCCTGACTTGAAATTATACTACAAAGCTACTGTGCAAAATTCAGCATGGTACTGGCAAAAAAACAGACCTGAGGACCAATGGAACAGATTAGAAGACGTAGACACAACTACAAAGACACTCAGCCACCTTATCTTTGACAAAGGGGCTAAACATGTTCACTGGAAGAAAGATAGCCTCTTTGATAAATACTAAAATAGAAACATTAACTCAACTAGAAGACAAGGTAGGTAGAAATCTTGAAGACATAGGGGTAGGCAAACAGTTAATAAACAAAATGCAAACCACAAGGGAAGTATTTCAAAGAATCAACAACTGGGATCTCATCTTATTAAACAGTTTTTGCACTTGAAAAGAAATCACCAACAGAGTGAAAAGAAAACGCACAGAATGGGAAAGAATTTTAGTCAGCTGTCCCTAAGACAAAGGACTTATATCTCAAACATAAAAAGAATTGAAAAACATCAGGACACCCAAATTCAAACACCCAATCCAAAAATGAGCATTTGAGATGAATACACACTTCTCAGTTGAAGAAATACAAATGGCAAATAAATACATCAAGAAATATTCAACATCACCGATCATTTGAGAAATGCAAATTAAGACAACATTGAGATTCCATGTTACTCCAGAAAGAATGGCTGCCATCAAGAAATCAACTGATTACAAATGTTGGCGGGGCTGTGGGGAAAAAGGAACTCTTATCTATTGCTGATTGGAGTGTAGACTGGTAGAACCACTGTAGAAATCAATGTGGAGATTCCTCAAAAAAAAACTAGGATTAGAAGTCCCATTCAATCCAGCTATTCTTCTGGATATTTTCCCAGAAAAATTGAAAACATTGTGCCACAGTGATATATGTGTACTCATGTTTATAGCAACACAATTTGTAATAGCTAAATCTTGGAAACAACCCAAATGCCCATCAACCACAGCATGGATAAAAAAGATGTGGTATTTTTATACAATGGAGTATTGCTCAGCTATAAAGAAGGATAATCTTGAGGCTTTTATAGTAAATGGAGGCAACTTGAGACATACTCATAAGTGAAATAAATCAAACTCACATTTGCAAATATCATATTGTCATCCTAGCGTAAAAAAAACTGAAAGATTAATAAGATCCAAAATGTACAATAGATATTGTGATAATGAAAGGGAAAGTGCTCAAAAGAAAAGAACAACTGGAATAGGGGAAAGGAGAAAAAGAAGGGGAAAATATTATATAGGTAAACATACATATGTATGTGTATGTATATATATATATACAAGATAGATAACTATACTACTAATCTCTGTTACATCATAAAGAACAGTTTATGCTTTGTTTGATTGATCATTTTTTTATGCCTAAATCTTTTTTAAAATTTATTTTATTTTAAAGAGGATAAAACCAAGGAAAATAAAACAATAAAACCAATCAAAAATAAACTAGCATAAGTGATACAGGACTTCAAAACCTTACAAAACCAACAATAGTTACCCTAATGCCTTTTGTTGTCTTCAAAATAACTGCAGATACTTTCGGACATACTAAAAATTGAACAGAACAGAATAGAATAGAAACAATAAAACAAAAACAGTGAATGCAATGAAGGACTTCAAAACAAGCCACTAGTAAATTCAAAATGGCTATCATAATATGTCTTGTTATCTTTCAAATAGCTGCTCATGTCAACAGATTTAACATAATCAAACAAAACAAAAGAGAATAAAACCCAACCCGACAAAACAATGAAAATGGTATGGTTTCTTGACTGGGATTGCTTCCTGGTGAGGTTTGGGTCCCCCAACTCCCCACAGCTGTCAAATGGCACTGACTCACAGAGAGAGGCTTGGGTGTGGCTGTCCCCACTCTTGGCAGCAGCCAGCACATGACGCTGGTTTCCAGAAGGGAATCCCCTCCTGGTGAGGCCCCAGCAGTCCGCGAATGGTGCAGACTCCTCATGCCTAAATTCTGTAACCTGAACAACTACCTCTCAGATAACAATATGCATTATTTTAACTAGTGTTAATTTTCTACTATTTTTTTAAAAATTCTGTAGTGTTTCTACCCTTTTTTCTGTTTTGCTTTTTAAAATAAAATAAAATTTAAAAATATTTGTACAATTTTAATTAGCCAAATTCTCATGTGGTCCTTAGTTTCAAATTTACCATATCATAGCCACTAGGGGTTGAAACCATAAACTATATCTGATCATGATCCAAAAGTTGTGTGGTTAGTTATAAAGGTGATTCCCTCAATCACAGTGCTGAAGGGACCTTAGGAGATTTTTTTAGTTTGGCCTCCTATTCGCTTTAGGCAATTGAGTCCTAAAGGTCTTGGAATGGAAACCTCATTGTTCTTGGAACCCATTTGTAGAACTCTGACACAGTGTAATATCTCCAACACATATAGCAGCCAATTTTCTCTTATTCTGTGCTCTGTGGTCACAGGATATAGCTGGACTGCTATTTTTTTTTACCAGAAACTCTAACGTATTTGAAGTTAGCAATTAACTTCACCTTTTTTTCTCTAAGCTTTATAATCTGTTTCTCTTTCTTCTACAGATCTACAAGATCTTATTTTGTGTCACATGGCCAGTCTTCCTCTTTTTCCCTCCTCTAACTTTGTTCTAAATGTAGTGACCAGCAATCAAGGAACTACTCAAATAAAGTCTGAGTAGTCCTGAGAACAGTGGGGAATTTCAACACATCTCCCACAGATGGATGATAGGTTGGACTGACTCTGCCAACACCTGAACACATTCCAGTTTCTGCTGACCTGGGGAGACTCTTTACTCATGATATTCTTCTTTAACCTTGCAATGTGAAGAAAAAAATTAAAAGCAAACACTGGAAAATGGTTTTAGTGTACTTATCCTTCAAAATCAGCTTGATTCTTATATAAGTCAAAGTATACATTTCTTCTAAAGTATAACAAATACTTAAATTTAATAATAGAAAAAGCTTTGTTTCTTAACTATATATTCCAGACAGTGCTTCTTAAAATTGAAAAGCAAGTATTCAGATGAAGTAATTAAGTGAAATGCTGGATTTGGAAAGTCTTCTACTATTTTGAATCTAATGATGGTTGAGAAACTCCTATGGGTGTGTGTGAGAGTGATTCTGCCTGCTAATTACTACCCAAGAAAAATCAAGCATTCAATAATCGTTCTAATCTTTCCTAAGCAGCATGAAATACCACATCACATTATGTTATGTCAACTAACAAGATGTTCCTGAGGGTAACACGACAAACAATATACCTGGGAAAAACAAATCAAAAGGCCGACTGATTTGCATATAATTTTATGTAGTTACCATTATGAAAAAAAAAAAGTACATGCTTACAATTAGACCAAGAGCTGACGTAAGAGTTTTGATATCCACAGTGATTTTAGGAAGGCAACTATGTCTCAACCATAAGATTTGAGTCATAAGCTGAATAAGTATTATAGCCTCTTTGAACTTTCAAGTTTTTTTCTCTGTAAAATGGAGATAATACTATCCGCCCTACATATTTTACATGGCTGTTATAAGATTTCAATGACTGGCACATTTAGGTGTTTTATACATATCTAATTAGATACATGTATCTATGTGAATTATTTAATAGTTTATATTTCACTGATTCTAGGACACATTTTTCACTTAATACTTCAGAAACTAGGATATATTTTAGAATGGATATCTTTTTTTTTTTTTGCAGCACCGGGGATTGAACTCACAACCTCGCGCCTGCCAGGGCAGGCACTTAAGGCACTGAGCCAAACTCCCGGCTAGAATGGATATCTTAATATTCAATATTTTAATTAGCTTTCTTTCTTAGTAGAATATAAAATAATATATTTAAATCAGTAGCCTCTTAGAAATATAGCAAATACAAGAGTTTAGAAATGGTAAAAGTGCTATAAAAGTGTCAGTTATTCTTTTAGTCATAACACAAGATTTTACTAAAGGTCTCCCTTGCAAGGCATTCAGAGGAAAGTAAAAAAAAAAAGTGAATTAAGACCTGGTCCCTAATCTCGAGTAAAGTGCAATGCACGAAGTGGATGAGTTAGGATAACTCAAATACCAAAGTGTATGTGACACAGGTCATTTGATCTGCAGTCTACAATCAGTACCTCCTGAATGCAGAACAGGAAATAACATCATATGGGCAATAAAGGTAGCAGCATGGAAGAGGTGGCACTTGGGCCTGACTCTTCAGAGGGAGTAGTCTCTCAACAGGCATGTTTAGGAAGACAAATACTCTATGCACAGAGGATAAGCAAGGCATAGACATACGATGCACAGTGTGGCAATGTTCAGAGTCCAGACAGGTATGAGTTCAGCAGCTGGGTTGAATCTGGTGCATGGGTGAAGCTTTTGAACAAGGAGCAGCCTGATAAAAGTGGGATATTAGGAGCATCATCTGGTTGATGAAGTGCAAGGGGACAGGTGAGGAAGAGGTTGGACATAGCGCATCCTAAAGTCGGTCTTGTTTGATTTGAAATGTCTAGATAATGGTGAGTGGCAAGGGTTGAAACAAAATGACAAGTGGATGCGAGAATTATGGTAAATGCTGAAGATCTCTAATGGGAATCCTAGAGAAAAATTTTATGCTACAACTGGGGAGAAAGGACATACAGGACTGATATTTGGCTACATGCTCCTTAAGGACAGGTGCTACATGCTTTGTTCATCATTATTTATCAGTTCATTTGGCAGTACTTCACACATAATAGTTGGATAACAACTTGTCCTTGTATTCTTTCTTCCTAACCTTCTCTTTGCAGTTTTAATTCAATTTCACAAACACATTTAATATCTAATATCTGCTTGATGCTGGGCACTAGAGATGGAGGTGAGGAAAATGGTGGTCAAGGAAGAGTGGGGTGGTACAGCGGATTATTTTTCAAAATGGCCACCATAATCCCCCTTTCACACAGGCTCACGGGCAGTCCTCCCAGCACAAACCCTGAGTTTGGTCAGGGAATTTGCTTTTTACCAGGGATAACCAAAAATGTGATATAACTGAAAAAATGTGTGCATACTGGGGCTTGCCCTCTTCTGCTGCTTTTTGGAATCCTGAGACCACCATATAAAGAAATCCAGGCTGGCCTCTTGGAGATCAGAGACCATGCAGAGCAGAGATAAGTCATCCTAGGTGAGTTCTCAGACCAACCATTCAGAACAGGACTCAGTAAACTACTTCTTAAAGAATCAGACAGTAAATATGTTAGTGTGTAGGCCATCTGATCATGTACTGCTACTGTTAATTACTTAATTAAACCCTGGTGAAGCTTGTCCAAACCAGAATTTCCCTGAGAGAAATAATAAAAGTTTTTTATTTTAGATCACTAATGTTTGGGAGTATTTTGTTACACAGCATATGCTAACTGATAAAGCTGGCATAAAGCACACAAGACATATATTGTGTTTCAAGGCACTTAAAACCCACCCATGAAAGTAGTATACACATGCAGGAAATATTCGAATGCAGTATTAGGCATTAAATGTCAAAATGCACAATGTAGAATAATTAGAATTGTAAGAATTTATAAAATGGAAATAGTAGTTTAGAATAAAGCAGAGTTAGGTAGATTACAGAGAATATGTAGAATGTAACAATTCTCCAAACAATTCTCTCTTTCATTGTGTTTCTTTATGTTGTATGCTTTTGTGGCTATGTACTTCAGTAGACTGGATACACTCTCAGGGCACAGTATGCCTTGTTCTTTGTTCCCAGACTCTAGTATGTAGTACTCGGTTTATAAGCAAGCTCAGTGTGTGCTTATGAATAAACCATACGCTCAGAGATAATGAGGAAGAAGGGCTTGTTTTATGTGGAAAACCCAAACCTTTGACAAAAAGGAAATCACATAGGAACTAATGTACTATGTTTGTTCAAGGGAGGAGACCAATGGCTCAGTGAGAGGACTTAGATTGGGGGGGAAATAGAAGATACAGCTGGATATGTGATTCTAGGTTGGGGGTGGGGAGAAGAGGCAAAGCAAAGGAACTTGAAAGTTAGTCATGGGATCTGAACTCAAACACTGACAGCACAGTAACTAAGCTGATGTTTAGAAGATTAGTTTGATAGCAGAGGCAGGGTGCGTTTCAGGCAAGGAAAAGGGTTAGGACAAGTGAGTTATCTGGGAGTGAGAAAACAGACCAGTCCAGGAGATGGTGGGAATGGCAAGGCTGTGCCATCCCCTGTGCTATGGCTTATGTCTAAATGCCCTTCCATAGCCTTATGCAGTCAAAGGAGGGGCTTTTTCAGAGGTAGCTGGATCTAGAATGTGTGAAGGTGGGACTGATGCATGGTGCAATGCTAGGATCAAAGGTACTAGGATTAAGGGTGTGAGTACTACCCACCCTAAATAGCCTGGATAAAATATATGGGGCAGAAAGAATTGTGGTCACCCTTTATCTCTTGTTGCTTTGCTACTTTCTGCCTGCCATGAATTGTTTCTCCTCTATGATGCCTGTCTGCCATACTACTTGTAGAGCAAGCCAATAGTGGACTGAAACCTCTACAAACTGTGAGCTAAACCTTTCCTCTTTTTAATCTGGGTGTCAGATATTTTATCTCAGCGACGAGAAAAGTAACCAAGACATTCTGGAAAATCCAAAATTCAGTAGGTGCTTCATCATAAATTGCAAAAGACAAGGGGACATCTCAGACATTCATTCAAGTCACATACACTGTGTATAAGACATTTAGTGATACATACTGAGTACACAAGTCCACTGAATAGATCTCTGCTGCCTTTGGAACCAAGGTACACAAAGTCCAGGATCTCTCCCTTCTCAAGGGAAGGTATTAGACAACCAGGAACTGTGACTAAGGTGGCTGCTAGTGTGTGTGGTCCACAGGCTTTGCAGTGACATACACCAGGCCCTGCAGTTGGTTCTACCCTTATTAGCTGTGTGAACTTGGACACACTAGAGTGTCACTGATAATGGTGTTTACCCCGCAGAGGAGGGCTAAACAGAGTGAGTGGCACGCATAGCACCATGCCCCGAAGAAAGCAGGCATTTGTGTGGTTCACAATTACAATAATGCAACAATAATTGGGAACATACAACTGGTATAAACTAAGTGTCCTAATAGTGCAGAAAAGGGAAAATCATTTCTGGTTGGATAGTCACTTTGCATTTGAGAGTGAAGACTGCATTTTGTCTGGGGTAAAAAATGAAGAAATTTTTACAGGAGGCTGAAGGGAAGTGAGCATCCTTGTGGGTGGCAGAGCCCTCTGTGGAATTTAAATCAGCTGTTGAGAGGGGTGAGGAAGGTAGACAGGAGAGAGGTTTTCATGTCAGGGTAAAGAGTTGGGACTATTCAGGAAGTAAAAACGTGTTGCTGAAGGATCCTGAGTGGGTAAGTGATGTGATCACAGGGATGTTTACACCAGATCAAGCCACAGGGTGCATGCGGAGTAGAATGGAGGCAGGAGACGCTAATGCCAGGAGATCAGGAATGAGTTAACGCATGCTGCTCCAGGGAGTAGTAGGAACCTTTGCAAGGGAGGGTGTGTGAGAGAGGCTGAGGACTGACTGCTACGGATAGTGCGGGGTGGGCAGGGAAAAGGCTACCCTGAAGTTCACTATGAAGTGTGAACATGGACCTTTGGCTAACTCCTTTGTCCACTCAGTTGAACTAAGTTTTGCTTGCCAGACACTGTTTCAAGTGGTGGGTGCACACAATACATGAGACATGGTCCCTTTTCTCTATTCTAGGAGGCACAGCATACACACACAAGTCTTTTTAGTGGAGTGTGATAACATACTGTGCATGAGATGTGATCACAATGGTGGACTGTGGATTCTGGGGATACAAAAGACAAGCATTTCTGCATTAGCAGAGTTTATATGTTCTAATAAAGCATGAACATAAGCATAAGACCAGTGGCCAAATCACTGCACTTTCAGGCTTGAAAAACTGGAGGGGAGTTAGGTTACAGGAGACCTCAGATGAGTATGGCCTGTAAGGTGTATCAGGTGGATGAGGTGCAATGGCAATGAATAGGCTTGAGAGTGCAGCCAGGGCATGAAGCTGTGAAACCACAGGCTATGTACAGAAACCTCAAATCATTTAGTATGGCCACAGGGAAAAGTTGGTGTGTCTGTGTGTGTGTGTGTGAGTGCGCATGCATGTGTGTGTCCAGCTATATCTCCTCCTCTCCAGGCTGAATCCTCTATCTGATCTACTGGTCTCCTCTCTTGAATACACCATGTAGTTTCCCATCATTGCTTCACATGTTAGGTTTCTCACATAAATATGCTTTCTCTTCTCCTCTGGGTTTCTCAGTTTATCCAGTAAACATAGTGAGTTCAGGCAACATGCTAGGCTTGGGAACACAGAAATGAAGACACTGTCAGGAGATGAGAGTGAACAAATAAGCAGGGGCCAAACATGGAGAAGGTTATGAAAGGTTATATTAAAGAGTTTAGAACATGTCAGCTCATAATATTTGTGCTTTAGAAAGCTCACTCTGGCTTCTTTATGGATAATAGATTAGAGTAGCAAAGTTCAGGAGACCAGATAATTGGGCATGTGACTGAGGCCACGGACTACAGAAAGGATGCGGATCACAGCGGTTTAAAGCAGTACAGTCACTCCTCCATATCTGCAGATTCTGTATTTAACCAACTACAGAATGAAAATATTTGATACTTGCTATGATTCCCTAAAAATACATTACAATAAATACCTATATAGTATTTGCCTTGATTAGATATCATAAGTAATCTAGAGATGACTTAAAGCTTATGAGAATACCTGTAGTTCACATGCAAACACTATGCCATTTTATATAAGACCCTGAGCATTCTTGGATTTTGGTATCCACAGTGGGTTCTGGGTCCAATTTCCTTCCAGTGCCATGGAATGACTCTACTGATGGATTTGCCTGAAGAATGGGTATAAAAGATTGTTCTTGACAGGAGGAAAAGAGGTTGGGGTGAAACAAGTTCCAGTCTGGATGACTTGCACATGCATCCCCAAGTAATGTACAGTAGACAGGTTAGTAATTCTGCACTAGCCTTTAGGATGGAGGAGAGAGAAAGAGGAACTGCAAAGGAATATGGACTAGCCACACACAGAAAAGGACAAGTTCAAACCAGCCATCTGTTCTCATATGGAAACCGCCTTTGACCTGGAAGTCTGATGCACACTTTATTTTTTATGCCACCTTTGACATAGATTGTGTCTTGAAGTTTATCATAAGCCTCTGTCACTCAGGATATGTGACAACCTAGGACAAAGGGTGGCAAGACAAATGGGTAGGACAAGTGACTTTTTTGTTACTTCTTGTTTCGAGGTGATGATAACAATATTCCACATTATCTTTATCATTGTTTCTCCATACTGGATAATAACCATGAGGAGCAGTGCTTGTCTTTTCCATTCATTTATGGTGCTCCTGGACCAGCCCCTTACTTATCGCTGTACCCTTCAGAGTCCACCAAGGGAAAAGTTCAACAAATGTTTACTGAATTCATTCATTCAACAAATGTTTATTAAGCACTTGCTACATGTTGGGTATAAGGAATATATCAAAGAATATGATGAATATTTTTGAAGCTCCTTGAAAACTCACTATACACACTTTGTACCTAAAGCACACACACAAAAGAATCACTTTACTTTTTCAACAATCTTCTAGAAACTTTTCTGAAGTCGGCATTTGTTTTTTCCCGCAGAGTTAAAAAAATACTCATTTGAGAAGTATCTAACATTCATTTATGTGTTAAATACAGAGGTTTCAAATTTTTGGTATTAATTTTGAGATTGAAATTAATCATGGTATGATACATAACACATTTGTTCAAGCAACCATTTATTAAGATCTATTATCTATATGTTCATTTTAGAACAAAACAGTGATGAATCAGAAAGTCCCTGTCCCCAAGGATCCTGGGATATAAAAAGAGCGATAAGACAAATAGACAGATACTATATGACAAGACAATAGTACGGTTCCCAAATGTGTCTTGCCTTTTCTCCTGGTTCTGCTTAAAAAAGCTAAATTATCTCCAGCAAATATGCCCTTATTTCCATTCCATATGCCCATTCTATCTATCAAATAAAGTGGTACCTGTCATTTACTATCTATGTCTGTTTTAGGTTCTTTGCTAGGAAGATTCTTCCTGGGGACAGGGCTTTACACAGCCCTGCAAAGGAGCATGGTGGCTACTTGATAGAAACACTGCTGTGGGAATCCAGTGGGGTGAAAGTTGAAAGCTCAAATATCTTTCCATTAGTTTATCAAAAACAGCAAGTATATATTTGTGAACAAAACAAAGGTCCAGAGCTTTTGCAGAAAAAAAAAATTACTTCTCTTTTAAAAATGCTGAAAGTTAAGTTTTAAAAGAAATGTGGCAGTTGACTCAATCACAGACAGCAAATGACCTCAAGTATCATGTGAAGACTTTAGAAACAATAAATGTTGTGTGAAAAATAAAGCGAATGTCTTTACACAGTATTTTATAATAAAATCCCTTGCATATTAAGCACATTTGTTCTCAAAGATCTTTTGCAGACTTATCTTCTCATGCCTGTGATTGTCGAGACAACTCAGGTGTGTGCATAAGGCAAGCAGTTCTGGTCTAACCCTAATGTGGGGCTAAGAGGCCGGGCTGATGCTGAGTCATCAGCTGACCCAAGAACTAAGAGCCAAGCTTCTCCACCAGGTCTGTGGCTCCCACAGCAACATCATGTTTCACAAGACAGGCACAGAAACAGCTTTTACTCTTTCCTCACATAGCATGGAACACATACAATTTTCTGATTTGAAAATTAGAAATGACTGAACAGGTAAAGTAACATTTTTCTGCTAAATACAAAGAAACATGGCTGAGGGGGAGAAAAACTGGGAGAGATGCACAATCTAGTGATAACCCTAGAGAATGAATGGCTTCCATTTTGACTTCTATATAGATGAGAATAATTAACATCATTTCTCCGTAAACTTTACTCAAATTTCCACACATACCGACTGTTCCTGATTTGCACTGTAATTGTTAAGTTGCTCCTGTAGCACGTACCAGTGTGTACCCCTGGCACTATCTGTATAATACAATTGCCTTTTTCCTTTGATTATTTTTCCTTTGTTTCTTTTTTTCCTTTATTCTATCTCTGGTTTTATGGTTACTCAGGCAATTACTGAGCTAGATCCTATGAGGACAGATGGGAAGAAAAAGATGAACAAGCCACAGTTGCTGATGCTCAAGTAGCAGACTAGGATCCTGTCACTCACTTTAATGTTTGCCCCAGATTTTATGCTAGGGCTTAGACAAGGACCTGTTTTCCTGAACGTTGGGCGGACCAACAGATGAAGGTTTCGTCTGGACTGAAGGGCTTGGCATTCTAATGTCTGACTCAGTACAATGGTGAAAATCTCCCCTCCCTTGCCCATTCTTTTTTCTGTTTCAGCAACCCCTCTCAAGGAGAGAGGCTGTGAATAAGACAATCAAAGTGGCATTTTGAAGCTTTTCACTTAAAGGCATATATTTAGCAATTTGCTATGTTTGTGTTAATATATGGGTTAAATTCTCTGTGACTGACACTCTCCTAATCCAGCAACATCATAAAGACAATCGATTGTTGTAGGTCTGGCAAGTCAAGGACTACAAGTCTGAGGGACGAGAGAATGGGAAAATGTTAACACAGAAAATAACTTGAAGCGAATTCAGAAGAAACTGAAAACAAACTCACCTCTCCTTCCTGTCAAAGCTACATAAAACTTTTTATTTACAATAAAAAAGTTACTGAGAATATCATTTTAAACCTGTGTTTATTAGAATATGCTTATATAGAATGCAGATAAGACCAGTAAGGAAATTAGCTAGAGATAAAGAAAAGATTAGGAAGAGACAGAAATAGAGAAGGAAGGATGGAAATAGAGAGGACAGAAGAAAAAACAAAGAGTAGAGATGACTCTAGGCTGAGATGACAGGACAACAGAAGGACATGAGCATGTGGTCAGGTCTTGGAGCAAGGAAAACAACTTTCTGATGCGCTGGCCAGCAGAGGTGGTGGAGAGTATACCCTTCTACTAGCTTCTTCAGCTCTGGAGGGTGAAACGGGCAATGATCATGACCTACCCTGGCACAATGTCATCCACAAAGGACACCTTTATCTTCTGTAAGCCTCATCTTGTCTTCAGCCTGTGGCCTCTGACTGGATGTGTGCTGAATACTAAATAAACTCAGTACCATAAGGAGGTTATGGGTGATGTCCAAGGCTATCTTGACTGTGATTCTGCATGGAATGGGGACTCCCAAGTCTTAAGAATGTTTGGGCTATCCTTTATATGTATCCCCCCTCTGCCAGTGTAGCAATCTTGTCTATAATAGCTCCCAAATCCCAAATATGACCTTAAAAGACAATGACTGGCATTTTAGTATTAGGAAGGGAGGCTATTGTTATCAAATGAAGGCACAGATGTCAGAAGGGCTAGCTTTATCCACAAGAAGATTCTTGCTCCAAACCTAAAGCTCTTCCTTAGAACCCCTATTATTACAGTTCTGCTTTTCCTAAAGTAACAGTCTTTCAGACATCTAAATATAGCTACTGTTTCTCCTTTTTTTAAATTTTAAAAATGAAAAAAAGGGATAAAAATAATACAGAATTTCAAAAAATAGGAAATTAACACTAGTTAATATACTGCATATTGTTATCTTGAAAGTAGTTGTTCAGATTACAAGATTTAGGCATGAAAAAAATGATCAAACAATGAAAGCACAAACTGTTCTTTTTGATGTTTCTTCTTCTTTTTCTTCTTTCAGGCTTTCTTTTGTTTCTTCAACCACTGATTGTAAGGCATGCTTACAGATGCCCTCTCCATTCCTGATACTGTATGCATGAAGCTTTCAAACTTTTCTATATTCCTCCTTAAATGTACTTTCATAATACACTTACTGTGACCCAGTACGACAAGTGTCAACAAAGCCATTCCTGCTTTCTCTGGACATAGGACTGCTACTGTCAAAACTAGGATAATGTTAGCATTTTCAGCAGCCACTTTGTAGGGAAGAAAAATCCACAAACACTCAAGGATTACATGATGAAAGCTGTGACAGAAGCAGAAGCTATGCAAGGCAATGATGGAGGACAGGTAGCAAATCTTGCCAGAGAGGAGCAAAAGAGCTTTTTAGAGAAGATAGTACTCGAACAATTCAAAGTAAGAGTCAACCAGGTGAGGAGAGTGGAAGATCTTTTGAGGTAAATGGGAACGATCTTGCAAAGACCAGCTGGTGTGAGAGAACACAGTGGTACTGCTTTTTCTTCCCTGCTCCTCTTTTTCAATTCCTTTCTCTATTTTTCTGAATTTAGCTTTACTTCCTGATGTTCTTTTCTATCACAGCCCAGAAAACACTATGTTTTCCTGTTTTCCTGAGTATCCTCGGCATGAGGTTCAAAGTTTGTCATATAACGTTGGTTTAATGATTAGTATTAAATAGCCAAATGGTACTGTAGTAAGTTTTCAAGGTTGCTCTGCATTTCACAGACTGCATCTCTACTTTGGTGAACTGTTTGAATAGGGTCAAAAAGGAAGGGGCAACTCATGTATCAAGTGGCAGCCAAGAGGCACTTAGAGCTATGAGCTGGACCACAGCACAGTGCTCTGGTGGAAACAGAGCGGGTCTGCACCCTCCATCAACTGACCTGATTTTCTCCTCAGTTCCTTTAGCCAGCAGAGTTTGAAATAAGGGATTTCAGGATTTCCAAATGGTTTCTTAGGATACCACCCACAAACTCCTCTCAAGGCAGTTTTCTCAGGCTGGAGAGCAGATAGGCTTGGAGCCTCATCTTGCAGGTGAAAGTCTGAAAGCTGTCCCACGTGGTAGCCACACACCTGTCACTTCATCTACCTGACCCTTCTCTGCCTTTAGCTTCTTGGTCAACCGACCCTACCTCTGTGAAAAGGGCACAGTAACTCAAAGCTTCCCTTAGACCTCTGACAGGTGAACAAAGAGACGCAACTTCCACGAATCCACCTTATGAAAGGATAGAAGAGAGAACAGAGCTTTCAGTAAAGAACCCTAAACACCCCACCAGAAAGTCCCAAACAACCCTGAAAAGTGAGAATAAAACTAGCAAAAGCTGACAGAGGGTAACAAGCATTACTTCCAACCCACACTTGTCCTTCTAAAAAAAGCCAACCAACTACTGAAAAAACCCCTGAAATATATGAAATCTAACATCATTAACATATTTCCTGTCCTCACATAGCTTATAAAAATGTTTCTGAGCTTTTCCCTGGCTCATTTACAATGATGAGAGGGAGCAAAAAGGAAATGCAACAGATGGTACTGAGGGAGGAGGTACTACCATCTCCTCTTGCAGTAATTTGTCTTCACAGTAATTTATCTTGCTTGGGCAAGATTTCAAACATTTTTCAGATGTACCAATGGCTCATTCCTGTTCAAGAACAATGCGGATGAGATTCCTTTTAAAAGCTTCAGGTTATGAGACATGTTTACTACTATTTTTGTTGTTTCTAAAAGAGATCACCTTGGCTTCCCTCTGACCCTCCCCAAAGTGACTCTGAGAGAGGATCTAATCTGGTACTGATTCAGAGCTGACAGGTGGTACATGCATAATTAAAGATGACCTAACACAGAATGCTCTCATTCCTGGCATATTATCAGACACTTAAGCAAAGCAATTATCAGTAGGCAATCTTTTCTGTCAACAGAGATAGAGATGAAACATTTCTTCAATTAAGAAAATTCTGCAAGGATGCTGTATGTACCCATCTGCAAACACTTGAAAATTTTCAGAGTTTAATACTGCTATATCAGCTCAGTGGAGCATCTTTGGCCATTCAACATGTGCTCCTACCCCACCCTTCCCTGAAAAGTCACACATCAAACATCAAATTTGGAAAAATTTGGGGGTTTTGTCAGACTCCCTGATGCGAGCTGACAAGGAAATATCTGCAGTTTTCTTCCATAGCCCTGCGGAGGTTCGCAAATATACTAAGCCTCCCTTAAAGGCTCAAAGCAAAAAAGGACAGGGTTCACATTAAAGAAAATTCAATTAAAATTTCTTTTCAAAGCAGGATTATCCTTTTCCCATACTCCACCAATGTCAGAATTATTATCAAGCCTTACAACTTCATCTTGAATTTAAGTGATTTACTGGATTTTTTTCATTTAGAAAAATAAATATTAAAAGAAAGAAGGGGCTTCACAAAACAGATTTCCCACTTCAGGTGGTGCAAGGGGGAAGAGAGGCTTCATTTCCTAACAGAGTACTAAGATTTTTATAAATTATAGTGCATGTGCTTTATACAGATGAACACATTTTACCTTTCCTTAGAACAGAAATTGCTTTAATGCTACAGTGAGACAAGTGATTTTTCTTTTTTCTTTTTTATTTTTAAAGAGTGGTTTGAAGTTAATGGGTTTTTGAAGCCCATGTAAAAATTGTCTTTCATGAGACACAGAACTTCACAACGTTTGGGGTGCATATTTTGCCACATTTCACAAGAGGTCTTATTGTTTAAACTCTTATGTCAGACGTGAACAAACGACCTTTTGTTCACTTGAACATGTCCTTATAGGATCTCTGGTGGTAGAGCTATGTTGTTGTTTGCATTTTGTTCCTCATCAAGTTAGAACAAAAGTCTTTTTCTGCAACAGTAGGAACACGGGAACATGGCAGTGTGTGGCAGCAGTTGTCAGTTGGAAACACCATAATGATAATGTAAGTGAAGAGCTAACTTTAGTGGGCTGACTTCTGACAAGTAAATCAAGGTCTATGGAAAAGTGTCTTCTACACAGCAGACTTTAAGGTAATGTAAGATAGAAGCACTTAATAGGACAATTAAGAATCATCTAGCAAACTATCACTGCGAGAGGACTCAATGCTTTTAAGATGTACTTTTCCTGGAAGGTGCTCCATTCAGAATGTTAAGAAGGAAAATACTAGTCGTCTTTGGGGAAACAATCAGGTGGAGGGGAGGTGGTGATAACGGGATCATTAATGGGAGCTTCAGCAGGACTCAAAGCTCAGGTTCATTATATCTCTCAGAACTAAGAATAGCTTCTGAATGAGTACTCACAATTCTCCACAGACCTATTTCTCCCAAAGAGCTCCCCCTTTCTCCCTTTCCAATTTTAATGTAAGACAAAAAAAAAAAAAGTACAGTCAGACACGAATAGGGAGGAACAAAGGAAGCGCTTCAGAATGAAGAGATTGGAAACCAGGTCCACTTTAGATGCGGTCAAATCCCTTCCGTCAATATTCAATTCAGAAAAACTCAAAGATGTAGTTTGATAGCATGCTGCAGCAAGAGGCCAGGAAAAGGAAGCTGCATGTGTAATGTGGTAAACAATAAAACACATGTGATTTCCCAGTAGATGTCACGGATGAAAAGAACATGTAAGACATAAGGTACATACCATCATTAAAGTGAACATAAAACGTCTCAGTGCCATGTGTTGTCCTCAGTGTGGAAAGGTTGTGTTTACAAACCTATCTGTATTCACTAAAGCCATATAGAAGTCAGGGATTCTTAGTTCTCTGGGACAAACTCTTATGTCCTTGAATCCCATGTCCCAGAATCCCTGACTTCTGTATGGCTTTAGTGAATACAGATAAGTCTGTAAGCACAACCTTTCCACACTGAGGACAACGCATGGCACTGAGATGTTTCATGTGGTACCATTTATGCTTAGATGTCATTTGAGAATCAACAACTTAAAACACTTTTTAAGGTGAGGGTATATTCTAAACAAAACTGAAATAACAACTATGTATTGTTAGCCAAGGTTCCTCCTGTCTATCCTTAAACCTGGTTTTCCAACTACGTTGGCTTCACTAAGTTTTATGATTGGATGAATAAAATAAGCCTGCAACCATGTCTGCAAGATAAAGATTAAATTAACTATATCCTGATATGGATAGAGTGTTAGTTTGGAAAGAGTTAAAGTCAAATCCAAGTTGTTATTATCACCACTGCTATCTACTTGTGCCTATTTAAAAAAAAAAAACAGCTAAAAGGCAGCCATTTGGAAGCCCTGTAATGACATTCTTCAGAATTCTATGTATTCTCCAAGCTAGGCAAATTTTACAGTTGCTTCTCAAATTTACTTCATTGAGGACAAAAATGTGACACATAATTAAGGTCAGGATTGATGTCATTTCAGAATCTATCCATCAGGAGGGACATTTATTTTCTAGTTAAAAAGTGACTATGACTTAATGAATGTAATTATTGTGTACTGCAAACATGTACTACTAATAATAAAAACTAGAAAAAGATACACAAAAATAAAAAACGAAGAGGCATGGGGAAACTTTGGTGGGGAAAATTTTGGTGAAGGGTAAAGCATGTACTCATTGTTCTGCTTCTGCTGACAGTTACATGGATATATATATATATATATATATATAATGTCCAAACTTATTTTAAATTATATACTTTATATATGTGTAGCTTATTATATGTCAATTATTCATAAATAAAGCTGCTAAAGTGAAGAATACATATCTATTATATTGCCATTTTTAGTGACTGCTTAGTATTCAATTACAGAGCATTATCAAATTTATTTAACCATAATGGTATCTTTGGAAAAATCTCACTGGTTATAACACTGGCTAAAGCTGGCATTTGCTTTTTAAATTTAAATAAGTAAATAAAGTACATTATCTTTAAAAAACAAAGTGACCATGACTAATTTTAGAGCACCTGGTGCTGGCTTTTTAAAGAACTAGCATTTGGAGTCAGACTAGACAAAGTTGACAAAGGCACACCTTCAATGACTTAAAAGGTAGTGGTATAATCTATGTGCTTATTTTCTTGTAATTCCTTCCCAGAGATGGAAGACAAATCAACTCAAAAAACGCTGGCCTCACTGTACTTCAGGTGGACAAAAGAAAAAAGAAGTTAAAAAAAACAAAAACAAAAACAAAACAAAAAAACCCCCCAAAAACAAAAAAACCAAAAAAAACAGTTTTTCTTCACAAATCACACTAGAGGAACCAACTGTTCTTAACTTTGACTGCTCTCATAAAATGAAATGCTATGCACCAGTATAGTTTGTTTACTTTAGGGTTGGAAGGTGATGTGCGGAAACTGGTGATGGGAGACAAATAAGATACACACGTTTCTCTTAACGCAGAAAAGAAATAAACCATGTTACTGAGAGAATGAGGTCTAAATTCTCACAACGCATTTTTGCTCTTCACCAAAAGAAAATAAGGGCAAGTTCATAGCAAACACCTAATATCACCCAGATGTGAATAACAAGAGAATGTAACTCTGGTTGATAGAAATCAACTTATTCATTCCCTTATGGCTAATTGTAACCTTTACCTCAAGCAGACATTATGTGCTTTCACATGTATACAGCTGTCACTTGTATAAACTAATTAACAAAGGAGAACACGAAATTCTCCAGGTACAATGGGAAACCAGTGCTTCTATCCCTGCAGCCAGTTGTTCTCTACTATCTTCCTCTAGATGCCGACAGCCCTCTCTTCCTTTCTCTCATTCTGACACAATGCCTTCAAGGTCTAAGTAATGTAATTTACTAGAGTGGAATTCCCTGGGTACCCTGTGCAGCACTTGGTGACAGTATCATTTATACTCCACAGTGTCATGGCCTGACACGGATATATCGACTTCCATCCCTCATTCGTAGCAGAGCATGCAATTTCACCTTCCGCTGTGCCCTTCTGTGGCATGCATGTGCAAATTTACTCCATTCAGTCCTAATTACAAACCTTGGTTGAAAATGCTCTCATTAGATTTATATTTCTCACTCCAAATGTCAATCTTATTGAAAATTCTGGTTTTCCTGAGGATTCATCCATTAGCAATAAACTCTAAAGCATTTCATGACTGAGTGCATTAAACCAGCAATGTGGACATGCACTTAAAATACGTCATTAGAGTAAATCTCCATTGCAAATGCTTTACATTATTCAACCAAAAGAATAATGAGCCCAGCCCAGCCAGTGCCCTTAAATCGCACATGAAGAATAGGTTAAAACCGGCTGTTATGCAGGAAGAAGTGCATGGTGTATCAACGGGATGCATTTCAGAATTTCTGTCATTCCTTATGAACGTGTGGGAGGGAATCACAGCCAGAGCCTAATTTATCACCTTCTCTGTGATTTTTACAGAAACTTTCGTCTGTAGCAAAATACAATGAGGTTGGCAAAGATAAAGGGGCAGATGTATGTTTGGAGGGGACTGAAGGTGATTTGCAATGCCAGAAACCTTGAAAGTCACCTGGAATGATTTGCTTGGCTTGAAAAGCGTTCTTCTATTACTCAAGAGAGAAAAATGGACAAAGCAACACCAGATACACTGGAGGACAGCGAATGTCATTTTAATAGACAAATCTCCCTGGCAGAGTTGACCTGAGACATGTCTCCACTGTGGACTAATGGCACCTAACATTAAAACCCCAGAAAATCTGATGATTATGCTCATAGATAAAATACAATTAGCAAGGGTATCTGGGACAGAGATCCAAGACAGACCATGAAAAGTACATTTGAAGGAAGACAAAATGCATTGATTGAGAAAAGTAAGCCATCACCATTTTCTATGCATACCATGTATTTAGTTCTTTAGCTTACTGGTCTCATTTATCACTTCTTGTCAGGTCTTAGGTGAGGCAAAGTTAAGATGCTGTCACAATTTCTGTTTTAACTTGATAAATGAAGAAACACCATGCCAGGAAGGCTATGGAGGAGGTTGAAAGAAGAGTCTAATTTGAACTGTTAGCATCTAATTCTAAAGGGTTACTAAAAAAGTTACATGATACCTACAGTTATGACCTTACATCATAAAAGAAATAATATATTTAATTTGCAATGGAAAACTTTGGTGGGTAGAAAAGGACTCCTAGAAAGACAGGTGTACATTACATGAAACAGAAAATGATTTGCAAAACTAATGATATGAAAAGCAACAGTAACTGTTTTCTGCTTTTCAGTAGTTGGTCATCTAACTGATCAGTAATCAGAATTATAAAAGATGCAATATTTCTGTAGGAAACTGCACTACCATGGAAGCTAATTGCCCCTGAAGTTTTGCTCATTCCCACCTGAAATATTTAAAACCTATCTTGATTACAACATTAGCATTTTCTCTTTCTTAATGTATACCAGCAGGTACTACAATTAACATGCACAGATGTTAGAACTAAAATATCCATGTTTAAATAAAAAACATAGTGAGTAGGTAAAAATAACTGAATATGCGCAACACAATGCTAATCTTAAAAGGACAGAAGGCTTATATTGTTTCTCATTTAACTGTACAATAAGAAACATTCATCCAGATAGCATTAGTAACCTATGAAAAATCAAACTGCCCTGAAGATGCTGTATCTTTGAGAAATAGTAAGCTACAAGTTGATCCTCTGTCCATTTATACTCCAGGCATACAGGGGAATCCCCCAAAGCCCTGAAATTCTTTAAAACATCTGTATGATGCAATGGCACACATAAAAATGACACCAGCTTCATTTTATGGAGCACTGATTTTATACTTCATGTATGTTAATCCCACTGGATTCTCACCCTATAAGGTAGGTTCTATTCGTGTTCCCATTTTCAAATAAAGACACATAGGCATATGTGGTTAAGTAAATACATCAAGGTCAATAAGGTAGCTCAGTTAAGATTTACTCTGGTGTCTTTTTTGTTCCAAAGCTTTCATCTCACTTTAACCACTGTGCCACGCTGTCTGCCACAGTTGGAGAAATGTGATTTGCAGTCTTCACTTCTTAGAGGCTTCTGGAATGACTGCCCCTCTTGACTCATCTGTTTCACAGATTACATCAAAACCAAAAGGCTCAAAACACTTGTGGACATTTTCATTCTGTGGAAATGCCACAGCCACTCAGTCAGTGGGGACAGCACCATCTCTAGGATCACGAAGGCACAAATTTCCCTAAGAATGCTGATGCTATCCCTGCGTGGAATTTCTTCTAGCCACAAACTGACACGTTATCATTTGCTGTGGGTGCAGCAGATGCCAGAGGAAGAGGAATTTTCACTTGGTGAATTGCTCCTCCAACATCTGTGTTGAGGGAGGGTACTACAGGGCAGGTAAGGGTTCCTCCTCAGTCCCTGGTACCCTAAATCCTCCCCCTCCCATTTTCCATCTACAGCAACTCTAAGAGACTATTTCCTCACCATTTTATGAGCTTACAATAAACAACTTTCTAACAATGGGCCAAGAAGATAGATGTTGTAAGGCAGCATTTCCAACAAGGCATTTTCTTTCAAAAAAGATTCAAGGGTTCCACCACTCCTTTCATCTGTTGATTGACACAATTTATATATGTATGAGTTCCGTCTTTCTTCCTTCACAAGGGGAAAATGCTGATAAACTATCACATGTAGAGAAATAGCGTGAAGCCCTGGATGCCTTCTGCTATTTAAACACAGACACATTTATTACCCAATATACCACTTACCAAACAGATGCAAAGATGTGGGCAAACCAGTCATCAGAATTAACAGAGTGATTTTGCTTGCGCTACATATTCTGATTTGTATGAATCTTATTTTTAGCCAGGCACAAAGGGCAATAAATGGAAAATGTTATTCTAACCACTACTTTTTCTGGGCCACCCACACTGCTCCACCTACCGCACAACTTTACAAATGTAAAAAACCCAACCTAGGGTTTGTCCTAACAAGGGATGCAAAGTGGCTAAAATGTGTGACATTTTTTCCAGTTAGTGTTTGTACTTTCATTCTTTTTCTGTATCAGGACTTTCAGGGAAAACAAGGTTGACTTATTATCTCTGGGCAAGTTCAAAGTCTCTAAATTGGTATGTAATTCAGTATAGAGACAAACCCCATGAACAGTGTGCAAGGAAATGTACTCAAAAACTCTTCCGTGCGTTCAGGAAGGTAATACCCATAATGTTTTATTTTGAAACAATAATGATGTTTTAAAAGTTCTTTCAATTAACAAAAGTAATATTATAAACATAAACATTTATAAAACAGAACAGACTGTCAGGAATGATTTTGCCAGACTTAAAGTAATAGCACTTACTTTAGACCTGCTTTTAGTCTACAGTGGACCAGACTTATCAAGGCACAGCATCCACTTATCATCCTTTCCTTTTTCTCTGTGTGCCTTACACGCACTTTACCATCGTGCAGCCTGACACTTGCCAAGCATTAACTCACACATGGATATCACTGCAAAGTGAAGCACCTGATGTTTAGAGACAAACCACTTTGACAGCAAATAAGAGAAAAAACATTGATGAAGACAGTGTCTGCTAGGGACACAAAGAAGATAGACATGAGAGTACTTTTGATCCTCTTCAGATTTTTAATGAACATTATCAAGGTCTCAGAGTATCATTCAAAAGGCACAACAGCAAACATAGGCAGTAAGTGATTAATAGTTAAAAGTCTACTTCAAGAAAACAATGAAGACACAAAAGGCGCCAATTCTGAGAAAGGTAACTTTACCTGTATGCTCGCTCATTATCCAGAAACTAGAGGAAATGTCCTGTCATCCTCCGGCAGTTCACACACACCCTGCGGTGCTAACACCTTCTTCCGACAATGCACAGTGCAGTACAGCACTGAGGTGATGCCTCAGAAAACCTTTCTTAGGTTTTAGTCCACTATTGTCAGAACTTCTGGCTTGGGTTGTAAAAACTCAGGCAATTAAGTATTACGAAAAAGTGGGTCATACACCACTGAGAAACAACCACACCGCCCCCAAATCAGACTCCAAATGACTGTGCTGTGACAAGGTGGGAGGGGTCTAAACACAGCGAAAGCAAAACTTTTATGTGGTGAGGAGCATTTTACTTTTCACTGGTTTAGGTTAGAGAAAGTTAATCTCAATGTCAACTACAAAGCCAACTGTCTTGTAGTGTGTTCTTGAAATTATATGACAAGTGCTGGCTGTTAATGTAATGGGAAATTCAGATACAATGTCATAAACAGTCTGAGAGACAATCTCGGGCTTAAATGACGTGCCCATTGCCAAATGGTGCACTTTGTGACTCAGTGAAATAAGGTGCTCAAACTGAAACCAAGGTCAAAGAACCAAATTCTCATTATCCACATGAGCATCTCCTTCTCCAAGACAGGATCACAGTACTGTATACCACTTCCCCACCTGTCCCCAACCCGGCCACTGAAAACAATTGCAGATCTTTATCGAAGCACCCTTCCACTGCTGTGAGAAGAAGATAAGATGGAGTTACCTGTGCACATTCATTCATCTGCCACTGAGGAGCATAGAGTATTAATTCAAATCAATGCATGTGGAGTTCCTGCTGTATATGAGGACACAAAGCCTCTGAAGGGATGACGACAGAAGTCTCTGCTTTCAAGGAACTTCGTGTCTTGATACAGGGGCTGGCCAAGTATAAGCTATTTTTTTTTTTTTTTTACAAACTTTGCTAGCAGATGCTTCCTAAATATTTTCTATTTTATTGACATAAGGTTTGTAGATGATACTTGTCAGATGATTTTTTAATGATGACACAAGTTTTATCTGGGGTTTCCTTGAGTGCTCAAAGCCCTTCCTAATCTGGCTAAGGGTAAAGATTCATCTCAACCCAAAGGCCTAGTGCTCTCTACAGAGAAGAACAGAGATCCCAGTGTGATGCTCATTGCTAAAGGCCACACCAGAGCAAACTGAAGAGGTGGTTCTCTGAAGGAGGACAAAAATATAAAGTTGAAGAAAAACTCACTGGTTCTGAGCACATGAAGGCAGATATTTAAATGAAACTCATTATATTCAATTATAAGATCAATTATAAAATTGGAATTTTATTGGCATATATATTGTTTTCATTGTGGACAGAAATGGGGGAAATCTGGCTGAATCAACCTTCCCTGTTTCTTCTAAATAGGCTTATAGCACATTGCTTACTATTTTAAATAACCAGAACAAACCTGTATATAAGTAATCTTTTTATGACTTCAGAGCCCCCACAAAAATCTTGTAAGGTCATTCTGGGCAACAAGGGAAAGGCAAGAGGCATCATAAATCTGGATTTCAAGTTATACTACAAAGCTGCAGTGATTAAATACAGTATGATACTGACAAAAACCAAACCAAACCAAACCAGGCT
>RJWM01004929.1:0-96604 GCA_004363535.1 Dasyprocta punctata | reverse complement strand
CAGTATTGCTGCCAAGGTTTAGTTCTTTACATGTGTGATACGAAAAAAGTGATCTGTTGTGTTGCTTTAACTTTTCATCCTTTTTTTTGGTTGTTGTTAACTCACTGGTTTATGCAATTGTATTAATTTGTTTTATCTGCTTAGGTCCTTTTACATTTCTCCATTGAGATTTTCTGTTTCTTACACATTTAAAAGCTCTTTCTGAATTAAGTAATGATAATAGTGTTTGCCCTTAATGTTTCTGTTGTTGTTCTTACTATTCATGATATTTGCTTAAATAGAACTTTGGAATACTTGTGATTTGATCCACAGACTTTTTTTGTGGTAGTGAGAATTGAATATAAGGCCTCTGCACTGAGTTACATCCCTAGCCTCTTTTTAAAATTTTTATATTATTTTATTTTATTTTATTTTAAATAAAGTCTACCTGATTCCTAAAGACACCTAGGCTGGATGAAAAGTGAGATTACAGGCTTGTGCCACTCTACCTATACATTTTTATGATTAGAAAATTTTCCCCTTATGTAAATCAGCTAACATTTAAATTCATTGTGAATTTATTGTCTTCTTTGACACTGTAATCCAGGTAGGATTTATTTTGGAGTATGGGATAAAGTGAGGACTTCAAAAGTTTTTATTTCAAGAAAATTAGCCACATTTCTAACATTGCAAACCACTTTTTAACATATGTGCTGGCACTGACCCAATTTAGTTTTTGCTTGTTTGTTTTTGTTTTTGTTTTTGTTTTGCAGTACTGGGAATTGACTCAGGACCTCTTGCATGGTAGGCAAGTGCTCTGCCACCTAACTACATCCCTGCCCCTGATAGAGCTCTGTTTGTCCTGTTTCCCCGACCTGTCTCTTGATGTTTGCATCATGTGACTTCAGGTTACGTTCTGTATGTGCCAGGGTACATCACATCTTCATATCTAAATTTCTTAGTTTTTGAATTTCATAATTCATTGTAATTCTTAACTTTTTCCCTTGCTGATGGTTTTATAACTTTTTTATTTTGAAAAAAAAATTGTGTTGACTGCACAGAAAGTTAAAAATTTAGTACCTAAATCTCATGTATTTTTAACCCATTTCTGGGTTTTGTGTGTATCCTCCTATACCTTGTGCTAAAGCCTTAATTCTTCAACACGCAGCATTCAGAGGTGGAGACTGGTTGGAAAGGTCATGGGTTATGACTCCTAGGTCATGGGGTGAAGCCCCCTGGAATGTTCTTCTATGAATGGGTAACCATGGCAGGAGTTTGGACCACTGTTTTCTTTTCCCTCTGCGTACTCAGCTGCCCTTCCACCATGAAATCCTAACCAAACCAAACATGAGCAAGTACTTTTGACTTGTCAGGCCCCAAAACCATAAGTCAAAGTCAACCTCGTTGCTGTGTAAATTCCCCAATCTCACATGTTCTATTAAAGCAACAAGAAAACAGAATAAGATAGCATCTTTCACCAACCGTGATGTTTTACATGGCTATAGCACAATATCAAGCCAAAAATGGGACAGTGGCAAAATATTAATTAAACTATCAACATTGTGCAGCCTTTATGATTTTTACTTGCATTCAGTTGTATGTGTCTGTGTCTCCATCTCTGTGCCAGTCTATACAGCTTCATCTCATGCATAGACTCACAATCAAGATACACATCCGCTCCGTCACCACTGAGGAGCACCCTCAGGTATGATACTCTTTTCTATTTTTATCTCCATCAGTGGTCTGGCAATCACTAACCTTTTCTCCATCTCTATACCATCAGCATATGAAGAATACTTTATAAATTAAAGTATACAATATGTAACATTTTAAGATGGTCTTGTTTCAGTAAGCATAATGCCATGTGGTCCATTGAAGTTTTTGTGTGTATCAGTTGATTGTTTTCTTTCATTGCCAAGTAGTAATTCATTTTGTCAGAATTTGTTTCCCCATTCATCCACTGAAGAACAGTTGCACTGTTCCCAGTTTGAGGCTGCTATAAAAGTAAGATTTCTGTGAGCCTTCATCTTCAGGTTTTTATATAAGAATAAGTTTTTATTTCTCTGGAGTAATTGCTCAAGTGTGTATTAGTTAGAGAGTCTGGTAAGAGTATGTTTAGTTATACTAAAAATTATCAGCAATCTTACACAGTGACAGCACCATTTCACATCATTAGCAACATATGAATGACCCAATTTTTTTTTTTTTTTTTTTGCTTTCTCCTCAGCCAAGTCTCCCCCCACACAAGGATTACACTCATGGTGGGGAGTTAGTACATGTACATGACATTTGGTAATATTTTTGACCTCCTCCCCCTCTCCTCCTCCTTGCATCTCTAGATGGATAGATAGATAGATAGATAGATAGATAGATAGATAGATAATGTTTACAGTACATGATGAACACATTCCTCATAAGGACTTGGTGCGTGTACACAGCACTTCACAAGCCCCGCTTTTTGATCTCATTTCTCTCCCCTTCCTCCCCTGCCCCATCTCTCAGTTCCCTTTCTGTGTATGAAAGTTCCATCTCACTATTTCCTATTATCTATCTTTTTATTTTGTATTGTATTATATTTTGGGTGTCTTATACAAGAAAAACCATGCAATATTTAAGATTTACTTTGCTTAACATTATGGTCTTAAGGTGCATCTATTTTCCTACAAATGAATAAAGTTTACCCTTCTTTAAGTCAAAGTAGTACTCCATTGTGTGTAACTGTCACATTTTATTTATCCATTCATCTGTTAATGGACATATAGGTTGCTTCCAAGATTTATCTATCATGAGTTGTGCTGCTATAAACATGTGTATGTGCATATCACTATAATATGATGTCTTTAACTCTTTTGGGAAGATACCTAGAAGGGGAACAGTTGGGTTGAATGGGATTTCTGTTTTTAGCTTTTTTGAAGAGATTCTTCAAAATAGTGAAAATAGAAATACAGTAATACTCTGGTTCATGAATAGTTCTGTTTGCAAACAATCCTATTTGCAAACAGATATCTTCGGGCAAAATTTTGCTTCCATTTGCAAACTCTGCATCACGTGACCAACACAACCACAACCATCTTCCCCACACCAACACAAACGCAGCCATCTTTCCCAAAATCGTAAAACAAGTTGTTTGTAAACCGAGGTACCACTGTATATGTTAAATCGTGAACAATTTACATTCTTAAGTTATACGGTCTTCTAATAAAATTTATCTCTCCATTTATTCATAATATTTTGTCAGTAATCTTTTATGTTTTCTTTCATATAGATCTTGCATATTTCCCATTATACTTTTCCTCCTTCCTCTTACTTTTTTCCTTTCTTCTGTTTTGTTTCACTTTTCCAACTAAATAGGATTTTCTCATTAAACACATGGTAGAAGTTTAGAAATACTTTTGCCTCATTTGCCTTTTGATTCAACCATGTTACAGAGTTCTATGATTAATTATAGTAGCTTTACAGTTTTTCTATATACATATACATGCATAATGAAATAAAATGGTTTAATAGTTCATATGTGCTGACCATTTGGAATGTACCAGACAGGCACTGTACATTATTTCTGTACATGCAGCTACTTAAATTTATTTGTCCTCTTAAGAAAGCTCATCTGTCAGATGTGCCTCTTTGCTTCAATCAATTGTGCCCTGCACTGGTGTCAGCTATTAAATGTAGTTATAAGTTGTTCTAAAATGAGAATCTTTACACACTGGGAAGTTAGGTTGGAAGCCCCATCTGAATAATCACACCTCACACTGCTGTGCTATCTTTGAATGTATACAGCAAGGGATGGACTGACTATTGTTTGCTCCCTTTGAAACTTGTATCGAAATGTAAGCCTTGTTAGACAATGTTAAGACAGGGGAACCAGTTGGGATCTTTAAGAAGCTCTCCCCTTGTGAATAGATTAATCCATTCATGCGATTAACAGATTAATGGGTTAATGGTTTATCTCACTGGTAGCTCTGCCAGAAAAAACAATTTGGCTTTGTCTCTCACCATGAGATGCCTTCTGCCAAGACTATGAACCCTGAAAGAAGACCATCACCAAACATGGCCCCTCAAACTTGTATCACAACCATGAGCCTAAAAACACCTTATTTCTTTAAATTTATCCTAGATAGGGTGCACTGTTAGGGGCACAGAACATGAACTAGGGAAGGAATCAAAAAGACTTAAACTTCTGGTGGAATATAACATGTGAAGTTGGGAAGTAGGGCCTTCCTTGGGCGAACATAAAGGACACTGGATTTTATACCAACAGGCTGCTTTCCCCCAGATCAGTCTGCACCCTGTCTTGGCAGACTTGCCAGTCCTATCACAGCAAGTAGATAAATTCTAGTCCAGCCTCCACCTGTCTTCTTTCCAAATCCCCTACAACCATGTGGCCCGGCTTCTTGAGCTGAGCATGCAATTTGTTTATTTACACCATTTCCTATTTAAAAAGTTAAGTATATCCAAGTGCACATTTATGTCTCACTTCTACTTTAACTGCATTCTGTTAAAAGTTGATAGGCTTTGTCTCATTGGCGTTATTTTTTTAAATGCCTATAATTATGCTTCTGATTTCCTCTTTGACTCACAAATTCATTATAGTTTTTGTTTCAGTTTCTAAGCAAGTGGGTATTTTAAGCATTTATAATTATTGTTATTATTTTGCTTTGTGATCAGAAAATATGAACCCTACAATTTCTGCTTTTTGAAATATATTAAGTTTTCCACAAGGCCTGGTGTATGGCCAACACTTTCATGAATGTTTAATAAGGAAGTGACTTCCCTATAGATGGAAAAGGTTTATAAATACATGGAGACAGGATAGAGGTAGATAGAGATACATAAAGATGACTCCAATCTTAGTGCTTGAACATTTTATTATTCAAACACAAAGGTGTTACAGGATTGAGTCTTCTCACACACTGATCTTTTCTGTGGATTTTTTTTATTTCTAATAGTTGTGATTCTATAAATTACATTTGATGTTATTGAGTATTATTCTGATTACCAAAATAAAATGTCTCCATATTATTTAGTGTATGTTGCCTTCAGCTCTACTATTTCTGGTGCCTTTTGAGTCTGCTAGCTGAAATTAATGTCTTCATTCTTTTTGTTTTGTTGGTCTTTGTTCATCCTTTAAAACAGGGGTCCCCAGCCCCGCATAACCAGGCTTCACTACAGAAGGTGAAGAAGCAAAGCTTCATCCGTGTTTCCAGCTGCTTCTCATGACCGGCATCTCTGTCAGATCAGCTTCGGCATTAGATTCTCATAGAAGCGTGAACCCCACTACGATCTGTGCACGTATGAATCTAGGTTGACCGCTCGTTTTAATCATCCTAAAACTATTGCCCCTCCCTCCAATCAATGGAAAAATTGCCTCCCAGGAAATCAGTCCCTTGTGCCAGAAAAGTTGGTTATTATTGCTTTAAAAGATGGTATGACTCATTATGTACTGCAGACAAGTACTAACAAGAAAATTAAACTTCAAAAAATCTGAAATAATGTGCTTAAACCAAATAAAAATGGGATGACAAGAAGTGTATTGACCAAACTTCATCTTGTCATTCACTGGAAGATAGAAAACCCCAAGCTAGAGCATTTGCTTGTCTTCTGGCTGGTCTACCCTCTAGGCATAGATGGAGCTATATATTCTTTAATATTTTATGGAAAGGATCTTCACACATTTCCTTAAGACCCAAACCAGTGAAGTTGAGAAAGCCATTGCTTGGTTTCTATGGGAGATCAGACTGATCAGTTCCCACAACAGCCTCTTCTCCTGCTTCTGGTTAGTGAACGCACCCCTCCACCCACCAAGTGATCCAAAGAGGAGAGCAGAGTACTAAGGTACCAACAGATGAAGACAGATTGCCAGTCCTCATTCATCTTTCAAGATCTTGTCCATCTCTGATTCCAGTCACTCAGGCCCTTGGCTAAGCCAGATATACCACAGAAACTGAAGGAGAGAATGCAGGGCAAAGCTTTTCATACCAGGCTTGTCATTTTACCTTCATGCAATTATGGTCTCACCAATCAAAGCTAAACAAATAGCAGGGTGGCAGTAATTTATATATGGGAAAAGGACAATTTAGAATTTCTAGAAATGTAACTATGGCAACAAATTAAGAAATTTGGCTACAATTTGTCATTCCTTAAAGTCATACATATTACATTATCCTAATAATTTATGTAGTAATTACTTAACAAGCCCAAATGAGAGGAATAAGTAATCATGGGAGCCTGAGGTTGAATTCGTGTGTGGTTCACTGGTAGATGGCCTTGTCTCTTTCGTTTAAACTTGTACTCTCTATGTATTCAGCAGAATGAATGACCTCTGCTTTCACCAAGGTCAAGGCTGCAAAGGCAAAATCTGTCTGTGTGGAAATAGTCACAAAAGATTGGAACTACTATCTGGGTTACTTTTCATTGCTAGGAGAAAATACCCGACAATCACAAGTGAAAGAGGAAAGGTTTGTTTTGCCTCACAGTTGTAGAGGTTTCAGTCCATAGTTGATTGGCTCCAAGACAAGGCAGCATGACAGAGGAGAAACAGTCTATGGCAAGACAGGCAAGAAGAGGCAAGAATCAAGAAGAAGGTATATATATATATATATATATATATATATATATATATATATATATCCTTCCAAGTCACACCCACAGTGACCCCAGGATTTACTTCTAAGCATAATGAATTTCTCTCAGATATAAACCAATCAGTAGACTAATTCAGTATCACACATTCATTATCCAATCACTCCCAAAAGCCCCACCTACAATCTCACGAGGCTTTGGAGGAAAACATCTAGATATAAGTCATAACAACTACATACTGTTTTTGCATGTGATGGGAGTGATTCACCAGATAACAAGTGGAATAATCCAGCTAAATGTCACATTGTGGAGTACCTTTGTTATGGTCTTTAATTATAGTCAACTTACCATATTCATGGTTTCTGTATTCGCAGAGTCAAACAAGCATAACTGAAAAAAACTGTATTTATACTGAATACACAAAAACTCTTCTCCTTGTCATTGTACCATAAGTGAAACATTGTAACAACTATGTACAAAATATGTACAATATATTACCTAATGTCTTGGTTACTTTCTCAGTTGCTGCGACAAAATACTTTACACTCATAAGTTTAAGGAAGAAAAGTTTATTTTAGCTCACAGTTTGTAGAATTTCAGTCTGTAGTTGGCTAGTTCCAAGGCATGGTGGCATGACAGGGGGACATCACAGAGGAGAAGCAGTCATGACATGGCAGCAGCCTTCATTCTGCTTTCCCTTTTTATTCCATCCAGGCTCCAAGCCCATTGGTCGGTGCCATCCACAACTAGGATGTGTCTTCCCTCTTCAGTAAATCCACACACCCAGAACTAGGCTAATCCAATCAGTGGACTAATCTAGTGTCACACAACCACAATCCAGTCACTACCCAAAGCCACACCTGTGAGTACATGAACTTTGGTGGGACATCTAGATGCAACCCATAACAAGTAGTGTAAGTAACTGGGAGAAGATTTAAAGTACACAAGATAATATGCATAGATTATATGCAAGCACTACACTATTTTTTTATATTTTAGTACATGCATGTAGTACATAGTGTTTACATCCCTTGTGGGAAGTTAGTACATGTACATAACACATCTTAATTCATTTTTTTTATCCTCTTTCCCTTCCCTCCTTTCCCTCTTAACCATCCTTGATTCCTTTCTCTCTCCATCTCTCTCTCTCTCCTCTCACCTCTCTCTCTCAGTACATGTTTGCAGTACATAATTTTTAAATGTCTTATCTAGAGTTCACGCATGGATCCAACCTTACAGTATTTTATATAAGAGACTTGAACTCCATGAATTTTGGCATCCTTTGGGATACTGGAGCCAACACAGTGACTGTATAGAATGCATTAGGCCATTAAAGATTTATCCACTTTCTTTTTATTTACTTATTTTTTATGAGAACGTGTTTGCAGTACATAATGTCTACAATCCTTGTGGGAAGTTGATACACAGACACAATGCATCTTAAATCCTCTGCCAGTTACTTGGAATGCAGGCAGCCAAGTTGTTTGCTGTAAGTGAGCATTAGCAAGGGCAAACCTGCACATGCCTATAACCCCGGTACTCTGGGAGGCTGACCCAGGAGGATCAGAAGTTTGACCCAGTCTGGGCAGTGTAGCAACTCTGAAAATTTAAAAAAAGAAACTTGTGTCAAAATTTAAAAAAAGAAACTTTTTTTTGAAAAGCCGAAGGTGTAGCTCGGTACAGACCCCTCAGATTCCTCCCTACTAACCCTTTCCTCTGCAAAAATGCAAATCTAGAATCAAGGTGGGGCAGAGCTTCCTAAAGGACTAATCAGAAACAGGGTAGCTGAGAAAACTTGACATTGGTTCTCTGACAATTCAAATAATTTGGAAAATTCACTTTTTCAATTTTTCTCCTAAGTGAAAGTTATTTCTTGGCTTCTACCCACAGGTAGTTGAAACACTCACTTTGAAAATTCCTTCCTCTGTATGTTCTCACCTTTGCCTGCCGATTCCAGGCCTCTGATTTATTTTCTAGCTCAATTTAAAGTTGTTTGTTGAGTGCTTATCATATGCTAAGCACTGAGATTGATGGTGGGAAATGACAGTGACTCTGGATGTCTTGGCTCCCATCCTGTTGCAGTTTATGGGCCAAGGAGGAGAAAGCTCTACTTCATATATTTCACCCCTGTCTGCTTCTGCCAAGACTTACGTATACTGAGGTTGTTGAAGTCACCTGTCCTCCTAGATACTATGGTCCCCAGTGATATGGGACCCTTCTGCTTCCTCAGGGAAAGTACAGCTACCATGAGTTCAGTCCCATTGATGTTTCTAGGTCCTATTCATCCTTTTGTTTCCCCGAGGACCAGCAAGAGAATTGCCTGAAACACTGTTTAACTGTGAATCCCTGGGCCCACTCTAAACCTTATGATCAGAGTAGATGCAATGACCACAAATTCACGAGATGATTTTTAACTGCACTCTAATAGTGTGAGAAAAACCTCGGTCTAGTGAGATACTCCCCTCACTCCAAACACACTAATCCCTTAATTCTTACCTTTATCTGAAGCAGTTCTGCAAGTCCCCTTTCACAAGTGTTTTTAGCTGGACTCCTGTGGCTGCCTCTGTGTCCCAAATTGAATCAAAACGCTTCTCTTCTATCATCATTTTGACTTTGGAAAAGAACCAGAAGTTTCACAGTGCCAGAGGTGCCAGATCAAGAGAACAAGGTGGGAGAGGGTACGCTGTCATGTTTTTATAGCCCATCTTCCCCCAGGATAGCTCTCAGCAGCAGCACTTACCATATTTTTTATCACACCTTATAAAGACAGTCAGGGAGGAGAATTTCAGAGCTGCATCAGAAAATAACAAGAACAATGGGGTGTGTGTTTGAAGCAAGGGGAAGTATATAGTGAAGGCAGTGTGTCTTTCACTGCAATAATTTTGTAAATTTTTAAATTTTAATTTTTTAAAATTTAAACATTCACTGTTTAGTTTGATCACACTGTATATACCTGACAGTGCATGGTAATAGCCCTGTGCCCTTATAGAGTATATCTGTCCCCTTCTTCCAGACTCAACCACCTCCTTACTCACTCATTTTCCTCTCCTGGAGTAAAGAAGAAACACTTTCCTAGTGTCTTAGTTACTTTTCTAATTGCTGAGACAAAATACCCAACATCCACAAGTTAAAGGAGGAAAGGTTTTTTAGCTCACAGTTTGTAGAGGTTTCGGTTCATAATCAGCTAGCTCCAAGGCAAGGTGGATGGCAGACAAGCATTGTAAAAGAAGCAACTCATGATAGGCAAAAGGTATCAAAGCAACAAGGGATAATTACAGCTCTTACTATCCCTTATATCTTAGCTAGGCTACTTAACGGTGGGTAGCACTCACACCCTTAATCCTAGTACCCTTGTTCCTAGCACTGCACCATGAATCAATTCCAGTGTCACACACTCCAGATGCAGCCACCTCTGAAAAAGTCCCACCTAGGACCACAGGAGGCTTTGGGGGGACATCTGGACATAAACCCTAACTCCCAGCTACCACATTACCTGTCTCCCCAATCACCTTTCATTTTCTCTTCTCTAGACAAATTTTACCACTCTTAGTACATTGAGCTTTAGCTCTCCTTTATTCCTTATACTATATTTTTGTTTGTTTTGCTGTATTCATAAAACAGCCTCCAAAGGGCAGAGAGTTCTTTGCAGACAGACTTGCATTTGTAGTGAGCACCTTGACAAAGTAATAACAGCATTTCAGATGGGGGAGAGCTTAAATCTTATTTTTAAAGATGCCAAGGGAAATTTATTATTTAAAATGATCATATGTCTAAATCCTCTGCAAAATAAATAATTCTTTTTCCTGCTCATCTAGACTATTAACCTACCTTTGAAGAAAATCTGCTCCTTTGTGGGCATGGCTTGCATGCCTGCCAGCACAACACTCTGGGAGGTTGAAACAGAAAGATCACAAGTTCAAGTCCAGCTTGTGTAACTCAGTGTATTAGTGAGGTTCTGTCTCAGAGTGGAAAAAATGGACAAAGACTTAGCTCAGTGCAGTGGTCTTGGGTTCAAGTCCATGCACTCTCCACCAAAATAAGTCTGCTCACAAACACATGACACAAGCACACACTAGCACAGAACAGGTGAGTATGCATGTTTTAGTAATACAAGGGCATCTGTAAACATGCTAACAGAGAGCCATGTGTGGTTAGCTTCTACTGAAAAATCTTTTTCCTTCTACTGATGGTAGTGAGGAGCAAGGAGAATGATTAACAGGTTAGAAGCAGACGATGAGGAAAGACTAAAGGAATTATGGATATTTGCCTGGAGCCAGCTGGCTGATATGTAGTTAATTATAGTCTTCAAATTAATGAAGCAATATTTTATGGGTGATGGTGAACCACTGCATTTTTTATTCTAAGAACAAGATCTTACACTACAATAAGATAGACTAGTTTTTGTTTTTATGTTTTATTTTTGTTTTTGTTTGTTTGGTTGGTTGGTTTGGTTTGGTTTTGGTTTTTGGTTTTTGGTGTGGGTTTTTTTGTTTGTTTTGTTTTTTGTTTTTGTTTTTGGGTATCCGGGATTGAACTCACACATCAAACATGCCAGGCAGGCGATTGTACCCCTGAGCTAAATCCCCAACTCCTAGGTAGACTAGATTTAAAGTAAGAGTTTGAAGGTAAAAGTTTGGGGAGAGAGAAAACTCACACCTAAGAAGACCATGGAATTACCTCTAAATTCCTAGAATAGGTTGAGTATCCTTTATCCTAAATGCTTGAGATGAAAATGTTTTGTATTTCAGATATTTTGGAACAATTACATGAGAACTTTTAAGGAAGAGACCCCCCAAGTCTAAACATGAAGTTCATTTCTGTTTTATACACACCTTATATCTGTACAGCCTAAATGTATCTTTATTGCTTGTGTGTCTATGACCTATCTCAGGAGGTCATGTGTAGAATTTTCCACTTGTGATGTTGTGTTGGCACTCAGGAAGTTTTGGATTTTGGAGAAATTTGGATTAAGACTTTTCATGCAAGGGATGCTGAACTGGCAGGAGATAAAGAACTTTATGTGAGGTTTTATTACACTCAACTCTGGTTGCAGCCTGGTAACCCACAGGAAACAGTTACAATCTTTGTTCCTCTTCTCTCTTTACCCACCTTCTTCATATCTAGACCTTTGAACATTTTTATTTTTCAGTTTTCCATTTCATTATATAAATTTTCTTTCTCTACTCCACAGCACCCTGTCACTTCTTCAGTTTCACCATCTACTGTTTTGCCTTAGTCAGGATAAGCTACTCTTTGTTGCACTAACAAATAAACCTCCAAATACCACTAGCTTCAAATACAAGGGTTCCTTTTCTTTCTGTTTTGGTTCATTCACAATGCTTGCTAAGGTTGTGTCACTTTCCCAAGACAGCCCAATCTAAACAATAATTCCAGGGTTCTGTCTCATCTGTTTTAGTGGACCTGTTATGTCCAGGTTTTTATGATGTATGCAACAGTTATGTGGCAACTCAGACACTAACCTGTAAATGATAGCATCATCTACACTTGTAGCCCACTTGCCAAGATCAGTCTTCTGCAAACCTATCTCACTGTGAGGAGATTAGGAAAATGTAGGGTGTGGTAGGAAGTGGCTGTTGGGTGTAGACAACTCTCACTTTGTCTACAACCTAGAATCTTTTCTGAATAGAAAGCTTGGTCTCAAGGTGAAACTTAGCACCTTGAAGTTGGTACATGACATGCCTACTGATCATATGAGGGCATCACCGGTCCCACTGATGAATGTCTGTTTAGATTTATGGCACAGATCACTGGAAACTCAAGATAAGTAGAGAAGAGAAGAGACAAGGATACTGACTCTGTCTTTCACATATTCTTCCATCATATTTGTCTAATTTCCTAGACTTGACTAAGCATCAGTTCCTGCAGATCATGGACTCAGATTCTCTGGGTACTAGCTCTTATTATGTCCTCATTATATTTAATTTTTGCCTTATTTCCAACACAGGTATTCAGCTATACCCTTCCCACTCAATCATTGAGCAACCATGGTGATCAGTCCCTCACTGCCCCAGAACCAAGCTTCACATTGATTGGGGATTTAGGACCTGGTTTTGCCATGTGATGTCTTCCAATATTTAACGTGATTTTTGTGGCATTTTTTGAGGTACTTTAGAGTCATATAAATGTGGGTTTAAATCTTATGTGTCCAGTGGAGCTAATAGATAAATGGAGATAATACAAATTTTATGGATCTGGTGAGAAGGAAATGAGGTAAAAATATATCCAATGTTTAGCTCATTGTCTGGGATATAGTATGTGTCCATTAAATACTATTACTTATTATTACATCATTAAAATATGAAAGTTTGAAGTATTTAGGAGAAAGTATTCAGACACCTTTATACTGTATCCAAAAGTGGAATGAATTAGCATAGGGAGAGATGAATGGAGGGTGTCAGTAAAATGCACCAAACTCTCTTGTGTGGTGCATTATTTTCCAAAGGAAGTATGGACTAAATATTATTGCAACAGGTCCTGTGGCCTTCTGGATGCTACTTAACTCTGATTGGAGTATCAGATAGACTGTATGTACTGCTAGAGTAAAACAGCAGCAGTAACTTTAGGGAAATAGAACAAACTCTATTTAGAGAGGTGAGTAGCAGTGTAACCCAGCAAGACATGCTTAGAATGTCTATCTCAAAGCCACAGCTCCAACCATCCTCTGGCTTCATGAAACCTTTGGTAGAAACTATGCACCACACAAAACTTGGCAAGATCTCCCAGATTCTTTTTTTTTCTCCCAGATTCTTTACAGTCATGCTTATATAATACACAGACCCATAACATTTAGAGTGACACTGGTCACCAGCCAGTCCATTAATCTCACTTTGCAGAGGAGAAAAGAGAAGTTCAAGACCTACTTTGGAAAGACTGAAAGTGAATAAAATTTTGGTTTCAAACTCACATCCATGCTCTTCTAGTGAAAGTATTAAAGGATAATCTTCAGGGTGCTTTATCCTGCTCCTCATTATCTCAGAGAGAGAGAGAGAGAGAGAGAGAGAGAGAGAGAGAGAGAGAGAGAGAGAGAGTCTATAAATAAACAAGATGCAAATGGAGTTAAAACCCCAAGATAGCTATGCAAACCCATTTACAGCCAATTCTCCAGGTTTCCCCTCCCAACTGACTGCCAGCCCCTTTGCCTCCTAGACAGAAATCCTGCAGCCACCGGTGCTCTCCAGTTCTTCTGCTACAGCCCTGTCTGTAGTCCTCTGTGTCTCCATAGCTTCCCTAACACTTTCCCATCCCTATGTGTATCTCCCCAGTATGTCCTAAAGATGTTGCAGATTAATCTTTCTTAGACATAGTTATGATCTCATCACTGTTCCACTTGCTTGTTGATGGCTGGCCATGCCTTATTACTGCATCTCTTGGAATAAAAGCTCACCCAGGAACTTCTCATCCTTTAGGCTGTGTTTCCTTCCACCCTCCCTGGTGTAGGATGCTCAGGGAATTCGCTCCACTTGAGACCCTTGCTCAGTGTATACAGGCAGGGATTCTTATCCACATGCAATTCATGGAATTCCCAAGATGGAAATTCTATCCTCATCCATGAAGGGAATCTCTGAAGCAGAGAGTGTGTCTTACCTATGATCTCTATAACACTCTTTTGGGCCTTCACTAATGGCATGTCCCATACTTTACATTATGTCAAAGGATTTGAGTTTTGGTTTTGGTTTGTTGTGTAAGCTGATTTGCTACATTACAGTCTTCTTGAAGTTGCAGAAATAAGCAACCTGAGTCATTTGTGAGCCCTTATTCTGTACCAGGTACTTTCTCCTTACCCTGTGCTTAAACCTCATCCAGGAAGGCAGACAACATTAGGGGCTTTCCACAGCTCAGCAAGGCAAGTCAAGAGAGACAGCACCTTGCCCTTCATCACATCACCTTAAATATCTAAGGAATTAATTAAATTGTAATTCTTTCTAAGGTTTTTGAATGTATTAAAATATGCCTCCTCAACCTTTCCTCAACAATGCAAAGATAAAAATGTGTAGTGTTAGCTTTAACCCACATTTATTAAGGATGCTTCATTATGTACCCATTAAATGACCTTCCTTAACCTCATTCTCAAAAATAGCTCCATGTTTTCAAAGTAAAAAGGCTCTTACAGAGAGGTCAACCCAGTAATGGTGAAACGCAGACAGAGAAGCAATTGACTAAGAGTCAGTTAGAAAATTTCAGCCTCCTCAGGGAAGGACAGGAAAGTCAAGTGGCAGTGATCACTATTCTTTAGCGGGAGGACCAATCCTAAGCGTGGGTGTACTTGTGCAGGGAAGAGGGAGTAATAGGATTCACCCTCTGGATCATAACAAAAGAACTGGTTTAGAGGGGGAAATTAGCTTTAACTCACTCAACTCAGCAACAAATACAGCTCTCTGCTTTTTCAAAGAGTAAGAAGAGTTGAGGCTGTTGGAGGATGAGAATGAAAATACAGTGTACCCACAGTTTCTACTCATGCCCAGAGTCAAAGGGCACACTGAGTTGCTCCAGGGAAGGGAAATATACTCAAAATATGCAAAATGTGATAACAATAAACAGAGACTGTTCAAATTTTTAAAATATGCTACAGTAAAAGATACTTTATCATAAATTCCCCTCAAAATACTCCTCCTCATTTTGAATACACTGAAACCACAGTTCATGCCACTTTCTGAAGCAGTTCTGGAAGTCTTTTATGAGTGTCTTTATGACATCAGGTCAAAAATGTGGGGAAGGCCATTGTCAATGGAAAGGCAAGCTTATAAATTATCACAGTGTGTCCCATTTCCCCTATTCAGCAGATCACACACTGTGCCACATTCAGCTCTTAATATTCAGGTCAAAATAACTACAAAAGGGAAAGATTTTGAATATACTCAGGACATGTAAGCAGCCACGACAGGACAACTAAAGATACTCACCAAAGAGGACTTGCAGAACTGCTTCAGGTGGCAAGAATGATGGGATAACTATATTTGAAGCAAAGGGGGAGTACAGTGAGTGGGATTCATGGAACATTTTTAATTTTAAGTATTCACCATAGTTTTTACTACCCCATGCACATTCAAGCATGACCTAGATAGTGCAGAGGGAGTCATGGTCATAGAAAGATTTTCAGAATATTTGGGTGGGAATGAACTCTGACTTCACTTTGAGACTGAAAGGTGTTCAATAGCATTCATATGGAAGCATTGCTCCATTCTGAAAAAAAAGTCAGTATTTAATATTGCTTTGGAGAATTTGTAGTTCTTCATGTAACAAATCGTCTGGAGTTGCACTGAAGTTACACTTGAATATACTGTATTTGCATTCCATTTATTAATCCACATGGGTTGTTTTTTCTAATCTCTACATCACAGCACAAATCCTTTTCATGCTCCATTTCCTACACACGACAGCCTCCTATTTTGTAGATAATGTTCTTTTTTTCCACTTCGATTACAAATGACTGGAAAAGAATACACAAGCCCCAACCAGCCCGAAGTAATAACCTGCTCACCACCACAATGTGGATTGCTCTTGGCTTTTTACTTACTATTATTTTTTCCATGTAGGATGGGGACATGCCAAAGACTACAGAGGCTCTTTAGAAGATTAAGAGTGGATTAAGGTATGTGATCAGACTTTAATTTCTTGATGGTGATCGGATTTTTTATTTGTCTGTACCTATTTCTCCAAATCAGTCTGTTATTTTTTTTCTAATTTTATTGTACCTGAAGTTTTCTAAAGTGCTGTTTTTTAGAGTACAACATTGCAGTGTAATGCATTTTTTCCCAAACCTGCCAGATCAATATATCTGGCCCCAAATATGCTTTCAGAACTGCCATTACCCATTCAATGATGGAGTCTATTTTTCTTCACCTTGAAATTAGATGGTGTCTTAGTCACTTATTCACTGAGGCACAATACCCAACATTCACAAATTAAAGGTTTTGTTATGAGTCACGATTACTGTCCATGATTGACAGGCTTAAGGAAGAAGACAGTAAGTCAGAGGGGCAGAACAGAGGAAAAACTGCTCATCTCATGGTGGCCTGGAAGCAAAGACAGAAGAGAGGAGCAGAGAGGGAGATACACTGTTCCAGGTCACACCCTCAGTGGCCTGCCTCTACTGACCAGACCCTACCTGTTAAGGAACAGTCAGCTATAGTGCCTCCATGATCCAGTCATCTTTCAAAAACCCCATCTAGTAGTTCCTGTAAGCTTTCATAGAAATTCTCAATCTGAAGTATAATACCTGATTTTTGTTTCTGTTTTTGCTTTAGTCTCTCCTGATGAGAAAAATGCAAGGTTGGTGACACTATGTACTTCTGAGATGAAGTTACAAAAGGCAATATGGCTTCTCTTTGACTCTGGTCCTCAGAAACTAGCCACCATGTTATAAGGAAGCCCAAGATAGATGAAGTGTCACCATGTGGGTGTCCCACCAGATACCCTGGCACTAATTCAATTCCAGTTAGCACCAACTGCTAGACCTAGAAATGACCAAACCTCAGATCATCCCAGTCCCATCCTTTCAGCAACCTCAGCTGATGCCAACTGGAACAAAGGTAAGTTATGTGTTTCAAGCTCTGCCCAAATTGCAAATTCCTGAAAAAAGGTTACATTATTATTGCTTTAAGCTAACAAGATTTGATATGATTTGTTACATAGCACTGGATAACTACAATAAAACATGTGCAGAAAACACACATCATCTACAAATAAATTGATGAGGTTTTACAAATGAAAAATAGCCATATAACCACCAAATCAAGAAGTAGCATTCCTCCTGTCACTATTTCCCAAGTAGAACTACTATACTAATAGACTTGATTAATTTTGCCTGTTTTAATATTGATCAAAGGTTTCATATAAGTGTTGTGACCCCATTAGGGACATAAGTTGAAGTCCTAAGAACAAAGAACTGCTGATACTGGAAAGGGTACCAATTAGAAGAGCGTTGTTCAATTTTATGGAGTAGCTGTGTCCTCCACAAATTCATATGCTGAAGCTATAATCCCAATGTTACAATATTTGGATATGAGGCTCTAAAGAAAGTAAAGTTAAATGAGATCATACGAGTGGGGCCCAATAAGGCTGGAGAGAACACCCAGCACAATGTGCATACAAAAGAAAGGCCATGTGAGGACAATCCAAAAGAGATACCTCACCAACAGCCCACAGTGGCAGCACTCTCATCTGGGCCTTCCTGTTTCTGAACTATGATACAATGAATTTCTTCTGTTTAATCACCTAACCTGTGTCATTTTATAATGCAAGTTGAATAAATTAATATCCAGTCACATATGACCTAAAGTCATTGCAGTTGATAATGAAAAACAAGATAGTGGTTCCATCGATTATATCATCTAGTATTAAAGTTTAAATCTGCTATGATTTCCCAAACACTCATGTGTTGAAGGCTTGGTTTTCAGTTGTTGGTGCTATTGGGAGGTTGTAGAAATGTTAGGAGGTGGTGCCAGGTTGGAAGAAGTAGGTCATAGAAGTATATCCTCTTAGGGTCTATTGGGGCTGTGACTGGCTACCATAAGTTGAGCAGTTCTATTCCACCATATGCTCTCCACTATGAGGTCCTGCCTCACCAGGGGCCCAATAGCAATGGGGCCAAGTACCTATGGACTGAACTCCCTGCAACTGTGAGCCCAAGTAAATCTTTTGCCTTTTAAGTTGTTTGCCTCTGGTGTTCTGTCACAGTGAGGTAAATATGATTAAGATACTAGTGACATCATGACTATCCTAGTTTGTATGAAAACATTTAGGATGTTCAAATGATGACAAAACCTTCTAATTGTGTATTTCTTAGAACACAGTCCCTTTGTTAAGTTCATTGACGTATGATTGAGCTTGGCAAACTGAACAAAGAGGAGTTGGTTTGAAAACAGAGCAAGTGAGGTAGTGGCTCTTAAAATATGGCAGGCATAGATGAAGGCATGGTTTACAGTTAATAATTAGTAGATAAATTTAGGCTACCGGCCCAGCTCATGCCACCTCACGGCTAATTCATCTCATGGCTATTGACAAAGGAGAAGACTATAAGTTCTTGACCTTAGGAGTTAGCCCTCTCCCTAGTCTGGTGCACACTTGTACCAATACTTCCATCAACTCTTGCCCACCCCAAGGTTAGCCAGGAGTTTTTAGTCCTTTTCTTATCCACCAAGGAATGCTTTCATACTGTACTTTCTGGACAGTCCTCTCCTTATTCACTGTGGGTCTCTCTTTGCCCAGATTATAGTGCACTTCTTGAAACCAAGTTATATGCCCCACTCAACTCTCTAGTCCATTAGGATCAATCCCAATGGCTATGTACGTGATGCAAAGGAGGTGATCTCTCATCTTGTGCTGTTACTAATCAGCTGTGTCACCTTAAGCAAATCAGTGAACTTCCCCAGACTTTGACTTTCTAAAAAAAAAATAGGGAATTAGGCTGTAGCATCCTTTCATTCCCTTCAAGCTTTAAATTTCAATATACTCTATTTATATTCTGGCAAAGCTATGAACTACTTACAGAAGAAAATCCAAAACCCTAGTGGCAGTCATCTCAAAGCAGTATCTAAATTAGGCTGTGATCTGTCCATCTGTTTATTTTGGAGATCAGTCTTGTTCCTCTTTCAGAGTGCTGATCCCACGGACCACCTCCTCTGCTGTTGTCCCCTTCTAGTCTTGTCTAGTGTAACAGGCTGATGTTTGATCTTCAGTTCACATTTGTTCCTGCTCTTATCACTCTTGGGACGCTGCATTACCCTCTTCTAACACCAGCAAAGGCCTTTAATGCCTACCTTTCAACATACTGTGTGTCATCTTGTCGACACTGCTGAATGTTAGCTTAGCATCGCCCAGGGATATCCCAGACCTGGTGAATGACAAATGAGCAATGAGCTGAATTTCCTGTCTTTTAACTGGTCTCAAAATAGAACTTCCAAATCATAAGATCCATCTGTCCTTTTGGTTAAGGGGTGACTGAATATAATTTCTACACATCCCTGTCTCTAGAAGCAAGGGCTAGAAAGTACAACTAGGAAAATCTCAAACTAAGAGCGAGGATACCTTCTCTCAGGTTGCCACTGCCTCAAATCAACATTAGAACACTCAATATCATTTCTTCTGGATACTACATTACAGATTTTCTTTGATTACCTTTTGGAGCTTTTACCTAAATATGCCTAAAAGTAACCAAACAGGGTAGACTAACATAGCATCATAATTTACTATTAGAAATTATCAGTGGGTAAATGTATTGTCAGCCTGGTGATTGTTTACTGCTAAATTTCAAGTTTTGAGCATCATCCTCAAACTTTGTATCTTGGAGCACTTGCTGTGCTTCTTCCTGCTACATCTGCCTTGCTTCTATTGCTTAAAAGTTTGCAAGAAGCAATCTTTGTTTTGTTTTTGCTTTTGGTAATTTTATTTTAAAGAGAATAAAACCAAGAAAAAATGGAACAGAACAAAGCTAATCAAAACAAACCAGTGTAAGTGACACAGGACTTCAAAACAATAGGAATTCAACAATGGCTACCATAATGCCTCTTGTCTTCAAAATAGCTGCAGATAAAAGAAGACACTGTAAAAATCAAACAAAACAGAGCAGAATAGAACCAATAAAAACAAAACAATGAATGCAATAAAAGACTTCAAAATAAGATGATAGTAAATCCAAAACGGCTACCATAATACATCGTGTTATCTTTGAAATAGCTGCCCATGCCATCAGATATAATAAAATCAAACAAAACAAAACAGAATAAAACCTAACCCAACAAAACAATGAAAATGATACAGCATTTCAAAACAAGACAATAGGGAATCAACAATGGCCACCACCTTCAGAAGGAGATCCCCCACAGATGCCAAATTGCATATTGTTATCCTCGGTATAGATGATTGGACTACCAGCTTTAGACCTGCAGAATCAGTGAAACACTAAACACCACAAGCATTAAATTGTATTTTACCTCAGTAGCTATATCCCAGCCTGTGTTTCTCCAGATCAGCTGGTTGCTTATTGGGGTAGGAGGGGCTGGCTCTTCTTGTTTCCCAGCCCATGTCTCAGAAGGGGCTGGCATCTGGCTCTTCCCCCAGTGGTCTGTACATGGTTTTGAGTCTCAGGGAGGACTTTCTTCTTGATGACTTCTTGTTATCTTACTTCACAGTCGACGAATGACGCTGACTCACAGGAAAAGGCTAGCAACTGGCTCTCCCCCAAGCGGCCACACATGGCACTGATTCACAGGGACAGCTTGAAGAAGCAACCTTTGGTTTGACATTTGGGGTAGATTCTAGCTTGGAGGCCCTGCCAGGACCCAGCCTCTGGGTCAAGCAGATATGGAGTTGAGGTGGAAACAGAAGTTCTAGACTTGTGACTTCAGCTTTAAGCTTTTGTCCTTCCTCTGGTAAAAACTTCCATCACTAGACTGGTCACAGCCCAGCAACCTGAGCCCAAGGACAAGAGGCAGAGTGACAGGCAGTTTCACTGGTCACACTGCATATTCTGCAGTCTCATTAGCGTCATTTAAACATGAATAGGAGGTAGTCAAGATGATCAAGAAGTGCTAGATGTCAAGGTTTGGTACAAAATTGCATGCATTCCTCCAAAAAGAAAAATCCTACCTTAATTTCTAATACCACCCCCACTGATTATTCTGATAGCAAAGAATTAAAGAAGTCCTTAGCCAAATTTTACTTAAGATTTTAAACAGGAAGGAGACAAGGAAACCTATAACCCATCCAGCACACCTTAGGAGGAACAGACAGCAATGGAGTCTGGGGCTGAAGCCTTAGCAGAGGTCACTGGCTGCATCATCCTGGGAAATCCGGCCAAAGCTTCTGCGATTTGAATGTTTGCCAGCTCCATACCTCTTTACAACAGAGAAAAGACTGTTGTTTAAGCCACAGGACCAAACCCTTTAACTTAGGGCCCAGCGATGATCCTATTTTGTTTACCCAAAACTGTGCGTTTGTGAGGGCATTTGTTTTTAGAAAAACCTCAAATTCCATGACATCCTCAGAAGTGATTCTCCCATCAGGCACAGTGGAGGCCCAGTCTTGCAATCTAAGCATTCTAGGTGGCTGAGACAGGAGGATTGCAATTTCGTGATTCAGAGAGGCCTTATCTAAAAAATTAATAATAAAAAAAAGGATACAGATGTAGCTAAGTATGAAGGCCCTGGGTTAAATTCCCAGCACCACCATCACCAAAAAAAAAAAAAAAAAAATTGCAACATTAACTAGTACTGCAGTATATATAAATGAAAAGCAAACAGGTCCATTAACTAAGTTCTAATGGGCTCATCCTCACTCACATTCTATTCCAAAAATGATCTCTCTCTCTCTCCCCCTCTCCTTCTGCCTCTCCCTCACCTCCTCCCTCTCTCTCCCTCTCCTCCTCCCTCTCCTTCTCCCTCTCCCTCTCAATCTCCCTCTCCTTCTCCCTCTCTCTCACTCATAGAATAATGACATAGTCCTAATACAGTTTCTCTCTACCACATGATGTTCTGAAATGTCTGGTTTGTGTTTTTCCTTCCTTATGCATCCCTCCCTGCTGCTCTCAGGCATATCGATGTGCCCAGAGATGTGGGTACTACTTGTCAATAATGGCACTCAACATTCAGAGTAATGATCTTGGCACGCCTTTCCCTTCTGTTATTTCCATACATCTGACATCATCATAGAAGCATTTCAGAGAATAACAAGATCCTCCTTTACAAACCATCTTTCTCTCTCTAAACACTTAATGATGAAATTGTTTGGGCTGCGCTTTATAAGGCTCCTGAAACATCATGACTAAAACTATCATTCTAACTCTTTGTAATAATCACAGCTCAATTTTACAGCTGAGGCTGATTTCTGGCAGGTTTTTGATCAGGACTATATATTCATGGGGCACACTGTCATCTCCTCCTTTCAATGCAGGCTCTGGCTGGATCAGTTGATTTCCCTCATTTGAAATGTCACTTGCACCACTTCATGTGGTGCATCACCTTCACATGAGCTCAGGGCTGACCTTCCAATTGACATGAACTGTCCTCAGCTCCTTATGGTGTGTGGGAGCTGACAATGGTGACACAGGATACTGACCCCTACCTATGTGAAACCCAAGTCTAGAATCCACCCACAGTCCAACTCCAGAATGAAGGGAAGGAATACAAGATCTAACAGCAGGGAAAAGAAAAAATTAGCCTAGCTTATGAACTTGGATTCTGAAGAGTTGGTGGTATAGGGCTGAAATATGGAGGGCATGAACAATGCCAGCAACTACTACAGCAATAATATCTAATATTTATGAAGTGCTTCTATACATTAGGGACTGGTTTAAGTACAATATTAGTAAGCTTTTCCATCAGCAGTGATTCGCTTGGGGTGTGTTCTTACAACAGGACTGTACTGATCACAATTTAAAGGAGGAGAGTTTCATTTGACTCATGTTTTCACTGGGTTCAGTGCATGGTCAGCTAGCTTCAAGGCAGAAACTTCATGGCAGAAGGGATTATAGAGGAAAACTGCTCATACCATAGTATCCAGGAAGCAGAGAGAAAAAGGAGGAGACAGGGAAAAGAATAGCCCCTTCCAGGTCACACACCTTGTGATCACCTCCAACCAGGTCCTATTTCCCAACAGCAACTTCAGCCACAAGCTCATCAGTGGATCAACACACGGATGAGTTAGTGCACCCTTGATCCAATCACTTTCCAAAAGCCATACCTCTGAACATGTGAGTTTTGGGGGACATTTTTGATCTAGATCATAACAAGTACTTTGCATGCACAAAGTCATTTAATCCCCATAATAATCCTATGAATTAGATGCTATCATGTTCCCATTTTTTTCATATGATGACATAGGCATAGAGAAAAACTCAGGTATCATTCGGCAAGCATTCATCCCCAAGGATGAAGTAAGTATGAGCCAACAAAGAAACTTTAAAGCACTGACACTAATGAAAGTGGCAAAGATTTGAAGCAGATGCCAGGCAGTGCTTGGGTAAGAAAAATTTAAAACTGAGATAAGTGGAGAGGAAAGAGTGGTAATGGCTTGGTTCCAGGGCAAGCATTTTGGAGGCAGGACTGGTATCTGAGGAAGATTTGATGAGGCTTAGGCCTGACTGTGGGGGCCGTGGGTGTGTTCAGAGTATGGGGGAGACAAAGCCCAGGCAGGACATGTGTGAGTTTGGAGCCATGGAGACTTAACAACACTGTATTCAGGAACGACATGGGTAGACCTGCACTTTGTGGGTAAACAACAGCTACATTCTGTGTTTGGGGCTCCTACCTATGGTTCAGGTCAGTGAGAGCTGCAATAGGATTCAGCTGTAGCTCTGCACTTACTGCTGTGAATCAGAGAAGTAATCAGAGGATGGGGTAGGGGCCATGGACTCTGGAGGTTCCCACACCCCAAGTCTTCCTGTGCTTTGTGGAGCTCAGCTCCTCCTCCAGCCCTTTGAGTGTTGGCCTGGACCTTGCCCTCGACTGGTTGATATCCACTTCCCATACTTTCTGGGGGCTGTGAAGGGTTCTTTTCCAAGGAATGACACTGCTTAGAAAGGACCCTCAGACATGTAGTAGTGAAATTCAGGGCTACAGTATAGTTCTGCTATGAGAACACAACCCAAGAGGCTCTTTGCTGATGGGGACATGGGGCCGATTTCCTGGATGGGATCTGATTTGAGCATTCTAAGAAAGACAGTGTGTCCACTTACAGGCTCACTGACATATGGCAGAAAGTGGGATCATTATGGAGCATAAGGGCCACTGAGGCCCTGTACCAGAGCAGTGCAGGGTACACAGTGCTTTTCACCACCTGAGATGGAATTGGTACTGACAATTCACTGCCTGGTTATCACTTGAAAATTCCAGAGCCTTGTAATGTCCTTGTGTATGTTCTTTATGAGTCTTGTGACTGTCATGGAGATTGGCTATAAACCCATTCAGTCAAGAAGGGCCTGTCTTGACTTTATATTTTTCTTTTTTTTTTTCATTTTTTAATTTTTTTTTATTATTATTATTTTTTTTTTTTGGAGATTTTAGTGCATTATCTTTGAGCTTTGCTGGCTAAGACTACCTGCTTCACCAGCATGGAGGTCATACCCTGTTTATCTCATGTCTTGAGCACCTAACATGAATCTTAGCACTGAGTGAACTGGAACTTAAAATTTGCAACAAAAAATTGAATGATGGATGACAAAGGATGAAGGAATGAATGAATGAGTACAGCCACACTTCATAGAGAGGCACACAATGATAGTGTGGTTCTAGTTCAATAATTGACTCTTAAATATTGGAAGGTCAGTTTGGGGTTTGCATTGAGTTGGGATACAGTTCATAATAAAGAACTTTCAGAAGAAGATGCTTCAGTCACTGTCTCATCATCGAGACAAAATGCCCAACACTCATGACTTAAAATAGAAGAGATTTATTTTGGCTCACAGTTTCAGTCCTTGGCAATCTGCCTGAAATGTAAAAGAGGATACAAGAGAAGCATTGTGGAAGAAAGGATGCTCAACCATGGCACCCGGGAAGCAGAGACAAAAGGGAAGAGCTACAAACAAGAATATGCCATCCAGGTCATGTCCCCAGTGACCACCTCCAACCAAGCCCCACCTCCTAACAGTACATTCAGTTATGAACTCATCCGTTGATGAATACAGTGCCCCCATGATCCAATCACCTTCCAAGAGTCCCACCTTTGAGCACATGAACATTCTAGATCTAAACCATAACAGAGAGAAGGAAAAAATTAGAATATCTGGAATTAAATAAGTCAACATTTTTGTATTACATTCAACTCTTTTAAAGTGAAGCAAGGTTTCAAAGCTAGATTCCTACTGGACCCTAAAACCCAAAGAATTTGAGAAGATTGTTTGGGATGAGTACAACAAAGGAATACACACAGGCAAATGTATCGCATGATGTTATTTACAAGAATCATGCAATGGAATCTGTGTGTCTTCTTGTTTTCCATATTTCTGAGATTCAAAATGGCAGCAGATAAAGTTTCTTTCTCTGACTAAACTTTAGTTTGGCTCCTCTCAGCCTTTTCTCACCCATGACCTACCTTCCTTGCTGGCTAGACAAGGGCAGCAAGAAATTCTGCTCAGCTAGTTCAGCAAGAATCCCCTGTCCTTGTCATCTAACCAAGTTCCTCTCAATAATTTCTCTCATTGACTCCTTTAGTCTGCCCCATGCCTATAAATCCTCAAGTATTCCTGATCTACTTTGAATTGTTCTCATCCTCTCTCCCCTATACCAATGGTCCTACATAAAGACTTGCTGGACTGTTTGACTCCATCTGGTAGGACATTGATTTGACACAACCCAGAGTGTTAGGCAGAGTAGTGGTCAGGAAATCACATGTGTTCAATGCTATTCTAGGATCCTCTAATAATAGACCAGCACTAAAAAGGGTCTGGCTGTGGATGGCACTGGCTGGCTTGCCTTTCAATACAGTATGTTGTCTCAGCTAAGAGCCCAAGAGACCTACAGACAAAGGTGTGATTCCATCCTCTTTCTGTAAAATAGAAACAATGGTAGTACCTGCTTACTTATCTTCACTTTATAAAGATGCGTTAATATTTGTAAACTTTAGAGCATTGTCTTGTTCCTGCCAGAGCTTAAATTTGTTTTCATTACTATAATGAAATACTTGAAGCAATTATCTTATAAAAAGAAAAACTTTACTTTGGCTTATGGTTTTGGAGGTCATGGTCCAAGATCATACAGCTTCATTACTTTGGGTCTCTGGTAAGGGGAGCACATCACAGCAGAAGCACATGGAAGATAAGCCTACTTACACTGTGAGTCAGGAAGCAGAGGCAAGATGAGGCTGGGTCCCACAATTCCTTTCATGGAATGTACCCAGTGACCTCAAGCCCTCCTACTAAATCCCACCCTTTAGAGTTACCATGATGTCCTAGCAGCACCAAGTGGTGGTTCAAACTTTTAGCATGTGGGGTTTCGGGATGCACTCATCCAAGCCACAGCAAGTTTATCTATCTATCTATCTATCTATCTATCTATCTATCTATCATCTAATCTGTCTATCTTTTGTGATGTTGGATATTGAACACAGGACCTTAGCACTGAGCTACAAACCCTGTTCTTATTTTATTTTTTTAATTTTGAGATAGGATCTTACTAAGTTGCCCAGTTAGTTTGAGCTCAAATTTGGAATTCTCCTGCTCCAGCCTCCCAAAGTGCTGGGAAAACAGGTATATACCATCATTCTGTCCATCTCAGACTATATTTTTATAGTCTTTTGATCCTAGTTGTTAAATCCAAAATGCAGGATGGAAGAAGGGGCAGGTTGTATTCATTTTGTTGTGATAATGAGCATGTCTAAGTTTATCATTAAGAAGGAAGAAAAGAAAGAGGGAAGCAACCAAGGATTGAAGAAAGGGTGCAAGATTATAGGGAGCTAAGCTAGAAATTAACATACAGTCAGAAAAGAATGGGCCCTCGAGGAAGTCCGTACAGATGAGAAGACATCAGAACTGCAGTTGGGGAGGACAAGGCCTCAAGATAAATCACAATAACCAGACTTGCATACTTCCCTAAGGAATAAATGGAAACTTGAGGTTGTACTGTACTGTAATTGGTACCACCCAGTCCATTAAGTCCAGTTATACATCAGACAACCCAGTGGGTGACCAGAACATCTGGACCCATCCCTCCTCAAAATTATTCCTGTTTTAGGGGTCATAGTTATGCCAAGGTTAATAGTGCAAGACATATACCCTTGCTACATGCACTGTTTCCTTCTTGGATCAATATTATCTAAGTAGCTATACTTGTAATCTTATTGGTTAATTATACTTTGACTCACATTGTACCCACACTATAACTGTGCTGTATAAATGACCCCTGACAAAGGCCTCAGTGGCAAGCCACTCAGGACCCTCCTGTTTCTCAGCAGTTATTCCTACTCCCCAATAAACCTTTCCCACTTGTAACCTCCTTTGTCATTTGGAATTCATTCTTTGATTTCAGAGGATACAAACTTGGGCATATCTGACACCTAGCAGGTTGGGAGTAATATTTCTCCTGTATCAGAGGGAAGGGAGGGAGGGAGGGAGGAAAATAAAGGAAGGAGGGAGGGGAATGAAGAAGAATGAAAGGGGTGGGGGCATGGGGGAGGAAGAAAGGATGGAAAGAAGGAAGAAGGAAGGGAAGAAAGACAAAGAAAGGGGAAGGGAAGGAGGGAATAGGGAGGCATCTGAGCCTCAACCTCTGCGCAGGAGTCTAAGCTGGTCTTCAAGACACACAGCTTTCTGCTTGCCCTTTTGACCACAGAGGAAGTCAGTTCCTTGTGAACGGATACTCCAGCCCTTAAGTGAATTTGGTGAGTGCCTGAATGATAGTGCCAGTTCTTTCAACCTCATAAATCAAAGCCAGGGAATAATTCTAACGGTACATAAACAGAGAATATGAAAATTAATGCTTGCAGGAAGCTTATTTAATTTTGCTATAAACCAATTTCCGTGACATGTATGTTATTTGTTTTTCTCGGTGGGGCCTAGGTTCTTCCCTCACCCCACCCTCACCCACTGTCACTTCTTTTTATTTTGCTTTCTGTTTTCTTTTTTCCTTTTGGCTCCATTTCTGAACTGTTGGTTATCTGCACATTCATCTCTAAAATGACCTTCCTTTCTTGAAATGCATGTCCTTCTGTTTGTAATAAAAGGTCATAAACTTGTTGGGCCCATCAAAACCATTAGGATGGCAATCCACTACAGGATTGCGATTATTAACCTCTGGATAAACAGGCAGGCAGGGAAGATGGATGGAGAGGGATCCGGCTTGTGTTTATACACATTTATCTTTGGTAATTAGCCATCTGGGGGAAACTGCAAATACAGGCAAGAGAAATTGATTTATCTTCAAATAATAAGTTTTGCTTTACAACAAGGTCTAAAAGTGGATCCTCTCAAGTGCTAATTTTGCATGTCACTTGCATGCTTTAAGGATGAAAGTAGTAATTACCAGGCCTTTCATATGCAAAAGCAAGGTGCTGAGGAGGGGCTGGTTTCATACACACAAAAAAAAGAAATGATGTTTTTCCTAGAGAGCTTGCAAGGTCCTAAAGGCTTGTCACTAGAGGATTGTGTCTCCCTGGGAGGTCAGGGCCATTCCTGAGAGCTGTAGATAGTGGAGGTCTGGATTTGGGGAATCAAAAGCTCCATGGCTTCTCCTTGTGGGCTTGGGTTTGGGTTTAAGCTGACCTTTCTCTATGAATGGTAGGGAACAAAGCCAAGAGAGGGGCCACCCACACCCAAACCACAGAGTCCCACTGAAACCACAAGGCGAGGGACTCTGGCAAGTCAAAGCAGCTATGTTTCTCATTACCATCCCTGGCTCAGCTCCTGAGAGGTTGAAAGAACCAGGCAGGATTTGCTCCTGTGATTACTCTTGTCCTGTGTAGTTACCCATCAGGAAAGCTCCTGCGCTCTGACTGAGCTGTAGTTCCAAACCACCCATCCAAACTCACAAGCGGTACTCTCTGAATTTATCCAAGACAAAGGAAAACAGAGAGAGGGAGAGAGAGACAGAGACAGAGACAGACAGACAGACAGAGACAGAGAGCAGAGACACCAGAGAGACCCTATCCACATCTATCTGCTACAGCTGAGCCTCTCCCACTGAACCTCCCTCATACACAGCATTCTGGAGCCAAATGTTTTCTGAACTGTTTTTACTAATAACAAATCAGAATGAGTTGCTGTCTGAAATATGCCCATCCTGTTTCCACCTGGGAACCGCTTCAGCAGGGGGCAGAGGTGCTCTGCCCCTAACACCTATCTGCATGTTAAGGTGGATACTGTGACCCAGTACCAGCTGCCAGGCCTTGGAAGCATCTCATGACCTAGGGGTAGCACAGCTACCTGGGTACCAGGTACAGATTGATGCCTTGCTATTTATCCACAGTGTGACCTTGAGCAGGTGTATGGGTTTGATTCTGTGTCCTCCCAAAGTGTTAAGTAATTGTGGCATGGACAGGGCTGAGTCTGGCATTTGTGATAGGTTAGTTGTCAAGTGCTGGGATTAGTGATGTGAGTGCTGCACCCGGCCAGGGCTGGAGCCAACATACAGTGTAAGGGCAAAAAGAAGGTGCATTTTCCTGTCTCTCACTGGTTCATGCCTTGCTGTTTGGCTGCTGCCATGAATGTTTGCCCCACCATGCCATGCTGCCTTGGGGCCAACTAAGTATGGACTGAAACTCCCAAGAACTGTAAGAAATGAACCTTTCCTTCCCAAATTTTGGGCATCAGGTATTCTGTCTTAGCAACTGGTGAAAAGTAACTAAGACAGCAGGTTTATTAATTCTCTGGTCTTTATTTGCTAGTGTGAAATGGAGACATTAACAGTGACCATTTCATAAGACTGCTGTAGGCAGTGCCAGGCTGGACTGCTTTTTAAGCACCTTAGCAGAGGCCCTGACACCCACCATGTGATCTTGAATAACATCCTAATTTGGAGACTCAATTACAAGAATAATATTATGAATTTAAGGAAAGATAAAAAAAGATACATCCAAGCTTTCAGCCAATGTCTTGCACATATGACAAAAAAGTAATGCCTAGGGCCAGGTGTTTAGGTCAGCGGCACAAGCATCTCCCTGGCAAGCACAAGACCATGAGTTCTATCCCCAGTACCAAAAATAAAAAATAAATAAAAAAGTAAAAGCTAGCTTTTAAAATTCTGTAACTAGCCCATGTGCTATGACTGTGTGAGTGTGTTCTCACTATTGGGAGAATCATAGTGTAGAGAACAATTTATTTAGTTACCTTATTAGTGAGGTAGCTCCTTAGTAGAAGGACCTGAGTTAGAATTAAATGACCATCTATATTGATAAAAATGAAGAACAGACAGTGAACTAGGACTTTAGACAAAGAATGAACTTTCTCAGGCAGTATGGGATGCAATATGCACCCTATTAAGTTGCTAAATTTGGAGGAAATTGCAACGCAAGTTAATGAGTTTTTCTAAGATCCCAGATTCCTATAAACCCTACATGTTGATGAACTGGGTTAAAAGTCAGAGTTCCAACTGATCATTTTAAATCCACAGTGCATTCTATGATAGGTGGCCACTAAACAATTATCCAATCCTTGTGCTCTGTTTACCTATAATTAGCTGTTAGGGCCGCATGTGGCCACCCCATTCGGGACCCTTGCTGGAAATCCAAGAGTTATTCTCTTTCTCCTTATATCCAGTAACAATTCTCCTAATCCCCTCATTTGGTTCTCAACTTCATTCCTCGGCATTCCTGGAAACACAAGTCCAGTACACATGGCATCAATAGCTTCTAATTTATGAATGAGTGTCTTCCCAAGGCTACTTCTGAATTTATTAGCTTTGACATATTCTGACCAAGATGAAGAGATCTGGGCCAGAACAGAGATTAACTGTCCATCTACCCCACCACACAACTCTTCTTTTCCTAGGCTTCCCCTGGGCCTCTGCACTGAGCTACATCCCCAGCTCTTTTATTTCTTATTTTGAGACAAGGTCTTACTAAGTTGCAAAATTGCCTGGGCTAGGCTCAAACTCGTGATCCTCTTGCCTCAGCCCCCTAGAGTGCTGGGATTTCAGGCATACATCACCATGTCCAGCTTTGTTACTAAATTCTCAACAGAGAAATGTGAGCAGAGGTGAACATCACAGCCTTAAATGGAAAAAGTTTCCTTCATAGGTCCCCTTTTCCTCCAGGAGCTAGGATGTGCTGATCTCAATTTGGTCATACAAGTGAATCTATTTAAGGGGACTATAGTGCACATGAGAAAAGGAGCAGAAGAAGGCCCTGTACAACTTCATAGAGCAAAGTTTCTCACACTCCTTCACCACCTGGTACCTCCTAACAGTTGGGAAAAAAAATTGATTCCTATCTTATTAAAATTCTGAGTTTCTTTGTTACACAGCTTGGTTAGTTTCCTAACTAATACATGGGCAAGGAGAGTGAGCAGAGACAATGGTTCATGTTTCTGGGCATTCCTTCCTCTCCATCTCCTTTAATTATTACCACATGAAATGCTCCACCCTATTCACTTCTGCTTTCATCATTCCTTCATTCCACCATTCTCTCCCTTTGCCACATTGCTGTATTATATCATTTAAGTTCGGTTGACTTCACTCAAGAATCTTATTCAATTTGTGCATCAATATTTTCTATCTTTCCTCTTTTTTTCCTTTCCTTCATAACTGTTCTTAGTTAGCACACCAATTTGCTGTCCCTTTCTTTTTCTTTCTTCTCCAATTTCACACCACACTAATTTTGTGCCCTTTTTCATAACATTTTTTTTCTCTTACTCTTTATTTGACAAGACAAAACTGGATTTAGTAAAAGCTAATAATGATAACAACCAATGTTGGCAATATCCCTGTAACATGAAGACAGAAAGTTGTATACAGGAGTCCCCTAATATTCCTGAGTGGGTACAGATACCCAAGTTAACAAATGTTCACACCCCATATTTGTTTGCATATACTTAATGCAATTCCTTGTACACCTTAAGTCATCTCTTGATTGCTTTAATTCCTAAAAATTCAAACGCCAGATAAATATTTTTACATTTATTGTCCTTTAGAGAATAATGACAAGAAAAAAGTCTGTACATGTTTGATACAGACACAATGAATTCTGTATCCATGAATCTCATCAACCCTGGGTTTTAAAATATTTTGAAAAATTGTGCCTGCATGTTACAGAATTCATGCATCTGGAGGGCCAACAGCATACTATGTTAATCAGTAGTTCAGACCCACATTGGAAGAGAGTGTTGGAAGACTTTCAGATGAAACTTTTTAAATAGGACATCAGTGGTCATAAAGAGATGACCTTGGCATGCCATGGTCTCAGAACAGGCTAGGAACACATAAAAGCTTTTTTTTCTCCTTCTTGTCAAGTTATATCTGCTACCTCATACTATATCTGCATTAAAACATTTCCAAGAAGTACAATACACACACTGGAAACTTGTCTTTCTTCAAGCCAGAAGTTAGATAGTCCTTTATCCTATATTGTTGTAGTAGCAGGTCTCAAGACCTTGTTGGTTAAGCCCATGCTGGATTTAGCAGGGAACTAATCACTCTTCATAATATCTACTTCTCTCTTATCCTAACTCTGACCATTTCCCCAAATATAATGCAAATTCTTTGAAAAAGTATTAATCACCCACAACTTTTAGCACAGTGCTGAGAAAATACTTATGGATTGACTTTAAATTCTAGAGGAGGATTTTCCTGGGCTTCTTTTAATGACTTCCCCACCTACCTTCTTTGAGTGGGACCTCTCCTCCTTTCCAATGCTCTTCCAGACCCTATTTCCCATTGACTATAATGCTTAACAAGTTCTTTTTCCTCTCAATTTGTTCCCTACATGTCATCAGTGCTGTGTAACTCAGCACTTAATCATACACCATCAAGTGTCCTTGGTCATTGTTTCAAATGTGTGTGGCTCATCTTCAGGTAGACCGTGAGATGTTTCACTTTGGGACCTACCCTACCTGTTCACACACAGCCATGAGTTGGAAAACTGACATGACTTAGCAACTTCTGTTTGATGTGGGGAACCATTTTCCTAATATCACCCTCTCCTGTCTGAGGCTTCTTCATGTCTGCACCAAACATACTGTTAAGTAGCAGCCCACTGTGTTCTTACCCATCACCACTGCATACAAAACTGAGTTTACCTGAGCACCCTTATATTGGTCAGCTTTCCATCACTGGGAAAAATTCTTGGCACCACAAATTTTGGGAGAAAGGTTTATGGTTTCAGAGGTCACAGTTCATGGTTAGCTGGTTCCAAGACAGAAATATCTGGTGGAAAGGGCAGGTGAAACAAAACTGATCACTTCATAGTAACCAGGAACCAGAGCAGGAGAAGAATGCCAGGGAGAGATACACTCTGCAAAGGCACATTCTCAGTGGCCCATCTCCTCCAATCTGGCCCCCTCTCCTGACAGCACATTCAGCTCTGAACATCAGTAGATTAATCCACCAATAATAAGTACAGCACCCCAAAATATGATCACTTCCCCAGGAGTCTCATAATCCAGTCAAGTTGAGAATTAACACTAATTGACACAGATCAATGCCCTGAATGTCTCACTAGTCTACTCCATGGGTATCAGATTTGTAGACAGATTCTCTCCTCTTTCCATAAATGCTATATTTCATAGTCTCAAAGAATGTGTCAAAGACAAGTTTTTATGCCTATATGGATGCTTTTCATTATATTTTGAAAAGTAGAATATGCCACCTCAGAATATGCCACTTGGATATAAGGAATATTTCGGGGGGAAGGCAATTGAGGAGAAGCAATAAAGCAAAGGCCCTGTATTTGCCTTACACAAGTCATGCATTTGTAAAGATGCCTAAGCCCTCCCATCTCTTCCTCAAGGGATAGAAATTAATCACTGTAAGCAAATCTAGACCCTTTCCAGCAAAGAGAAAACACCAGATGAAATGTTGCTTTGCAGTTTTATACCACTGAGGTCCTTTCTTCCTAATCTGGTGAGCATTAATTACCTCAGCAGGGGATCCTTCACCCCTGCTGCAGCAATTTCTCTCTGTAGCAATACTGGAATCCAGTGGGCAGTTTTCCCAACATCTGTGGAATTGATCTCACCATCGCTCACCTTTCCCCATGCCCACCAGCAAGACACCAGCACCATATGAGCAGAATCCTTCCACAGAGCCCTTCCCCCAGCTTCCAAATTTAAATCATTCCAAATCTGAATCTGAAGTCCTGAAGAAGCCACATCTATACTAAGGATCCTGCAGATAGTTTGACTTTGACTGAGTCAAACATTGTAATTGTGGAGAGAAGGAATGTTGCAGGTATGTGGAGAGCCAAAATTATCTGAGGCTCTCTTAGAGCTGCAAATAACCAATTACGCTCAACCTGTGTATAATATCTAGCATTCTTCTGGCTGTTAGGTAAAACCCTAGGAATGTATCACTAAGTTTACCACACATTTCTAGCCTCCAACAAAAGTAAAGCTAAGAATGTTTATAACATCTGAAAACTTAGAAGAGATTTTCCCACTCTTCTATAGTCTACCTACCTAATACCTCCATCAATATATTTGTTAAATGCATCCTTTATTCTGTGGTTATAAAAGATCACGCAACTTCTGCCATACAGAATGTGTTATTCAGAGTAACTTAAATTCCCATTTCTTGTCCATAGCCACTCGTATTTGGCTCAGAATAAACTATTCTCATATTTCCATTAAAGCAGAATCAGTATTTTCCATCTACACAACTTATTCCTTTTGTTTCCAGTCCAAAGCATGGCAGTGCTCATTCATTCACTCCTTTACATCTCTGTATTTTGTAACATTTAGTCTTGCCATGTCAGGTACCTAGATAACTCTTCATACACAATTCTGTACATTCATATGATTCATGAGGTTCTTTCCCCTGCCTGGCCCTTGATGAGAATGCCAATAGAAGTAATTTGGGTGTGGACATGAGATAAGACTGAAGGAGGAATGAGTGTGATTACAAAGCTCATGTTACTGTTCTGGAGCAGACTCAGAGGCTACTCCTATCCTGGTCTCTGCATCATTCATAACTTCTCAGTTCTCTGCAAGCAGCTCTTTAAAAGGTTAATCCCAGTGGTGTTCAGGGCCATGTGATAGTTGGGTGAAGCCACAAAGGCAGGAGCATCATTCCATGGAGAATCAGCAGATTCCCCCTAACGAGTGTCAGACAAGTGTCAGGACTCAACCACATCGTAGGCGAGGTCTGATAACTTAGATTGATATCTCTCTCTCTCTCTCTCTCTCTCTCTCTCTCTCTCTCTCTCTCTCGCTCTCCAGTCTCTCTTGCCAAAATATTAAAAGCAGCTAGCCCCTCCTCCTATAGCATAACAGTCTTACAGTATGACAGCTTAAGAGCACAGCTTCACAGGCAGCCACCTGAAGCAGCAGAAACGTGGCTTACAGGGTGCCATCCAAAGCATCCCAATGCAGAGTTTACAAGGGAGGGGTAAGAGCTAAAAGACAACAGCTTTGTAACTGGTACACTCAGGGCCAGGGAGTTATCCCCACCTGGTGTCTGTCTTATAGAAGTATTCCTCCAAATTCCTTGGGATCAAAAAATCAAATATGTGTGCACATCATCTACCTTTAGGCAACAGGGAGAGTGAAAACCAGAGAGACTTGACTTCTCCAATTCAAAGTGAGCAAGAGCAGAGAACTAGAAACAAAGCACAGATGTGTGAGACGATGGCTAAAAGCAGGACGGGGAGATCTGGACTATCTGCTCCTGCTGTATGAACACATAAGCAAACTTAAGGCAGGAAATCAGAATGGACACCTTCTGCCAAGGCTCACATCATATCTCCTCTGGTTCTCAATTCTTTCTTCTGTTAAATTAACACTTTAGTCCAAATAAGGCACCCTACTCAGCACTGACCCTCTGCTGCTCCATCTCTTTGTCCTGTAGCATAGGGTCTAGGAAGTAACTAGCAGCTCTACATTTCCCTTAAGTTTCAATTCTTCCTCCAAGCAGATATAAATATTGAATGAATCCTCCCTGTGTACAGAGATAAAGACAGGAGGCATCTTGCTCAGCAGTACATGGGCAGATCAAAAGGTACAAAAATGTAAGGAAATAAAGTAGATCTGCAGGTTCCCAGAGATTTTGGTGCTTTTGAAGTAAAACTTCATGATTTTTTGGGGAAGAAGGAAATCAGAGGGTATGAAAAGAGAAATTTATACTGCTTTATTTAAATCTTTACCATAAATCCAGCATCTACAGAATGCTTCTAATGTGCTAGGCAGATAAAGGGATCAAGAAGTTGAAGGCACAATTTCTGACCTTGAGAGCATTTGTACTTAATGCATTCACTCATGTTACAAAGGCCTCTTATGCACCTGCTGGACTGAATGATTTTAGCACAGAGAGAAGGCCTGGCTGTGTGGCCATGCCAGCAGCTGTGGGAAAGACATGGAGAATATATTCTCTGCCTCGAAGCTTCTCTCCCTCCCCATCTCCATCCTGTGTCAGGTGGATCTCAGATTCAATAGCTCTTCCCCAAGCAAAGATAATAACACACTCCAGAGTCTAGACAGTTGAAAGTTTGGCCTGTTGGATAAACTAAAACAATTTTTTATGGCCAGAGGATCAAGAGTGGCAGAAGAGCAGAAAAGTAGATAAATAAAGCTGGAGAGGACAGAAGAGCCAGGTGAGTGAGCCAGACCATTGTACTCTGCTTTGTATATTAAGATTACATGGGCTACTGAGGTAGACCAGATGGCAGAGAAGGAGTGTTCAGTAAGGAGTCTGTGCCAGCAGAGATCATAGTGGCTTATAGTATTGTGGAAATAGAAATGGATGAATGAAATATATATATATATATACATATATATATATATAAATATATATATATATATATATGCAGGCTTTCTCCTAGGCTGGATGGGGGCAATAAAGAAATCAAATTGTTAGGCTTCTTGGAGGACATTGTTCAGGGAGAATCTATGCATCCATAAAGTAATTATGAAGAGATTTATATTAGTTGGAGACAATAAGGCAGACGCCACAGAAAGATAATGCATAATTTATTTCCAATTGCATAGTGAATGTAGTAAGTGCTATCAGTTACCAAACACTGAAGCATCCAAGAATAGTCTCATGGGAGATAAGAGATTTGGCAAGGACTTGAATGAGGAATAGAGTGGGGATGATTTGAGAGGAGAGAGGAAGTTCTTCCAAACCTGAAAAGAGGATGAAGTAAAACAAAGGCAATGGTGACTAAAGAGCTTTGCCAACAGTGTTGCATTGAGGCAGCAAGCAAAGGGAAAGGGAGATGGAAATGATTTGCAATGTCATCCCAGCTTGGAAAAAGAATGAGCTGTCTCTACCCAGTTCCATCCAAATAGCAAACCTGGGGACTACTCTACCAACATTGTCTGCTTGAGGCTACGGGTGCTGAGCTGTTAAGGGAATGTCTGCCCAAGGCCATCACAGCCACCTGGGGAATGTCAAGAGGAACACAAAGGCATCCTTCCTGCTAGAGTCTGTGAGTGATGGGCAGTATCAATGGACTATCTTACTTAAGGACAATAACACAGACAGTTATGGTAGCTTTTTAGCGTGTTCAACCACTAGAGTCCACTGAAATAGATGAAATTGGCTGGGTTCCTACAGGCTCCCGAGGGTGACAACAGTGGGTCTCTTCTCTGACAGAGACTGGCATCATCTCTTGCATACATGGTGTCTCCTCTTCTAAAAGTGCTTTCTAGGAGTCCAGGCATTATGTGTCTGATGTACTCTCCATCTGCTAAGGCAGGGCCTGGGGACCAAGCCTGCTCATCCCTTATTTTGTATGGCTTAAGAACTAAAAAGCTTTTTTTAGTATTTTTTAAAACAGTTGAAAAAAAATCAAAAGAATAAAAGTACTTTCTGACGCATGAAAATTTCAGTACCTTCAAATAAAGTTTTGTTGAATCACAGCCACACTCACTCATTTACAGAAGGTCAATGGCAATTTTCATGTCATAATGGTATGGCCATATGGTTTCCAAGGCCTAAGATATTTATTACCAGGTTCTTTACAGAAAAATTTAATCAACCTCTGTTTTAAGGGCAGTAGACAGTCCTGAATGAATATAGTGAAGGTATAAGAAAGTGCAAAAAAAAGAAGTACCTCCATTAGTATTCAAAATGTTTTCTTCATGCACATGGAAAGCCTTGAAAACCAGGCTAATAAGTGAGGATTTGGTTTTATATTCACCAAAGAATTACATAAAGTGTTGAGTTGTTGAGTGGCATCATAAAATGGTACTTTATGGATTCTAATTAGAGTTTATGCACAATTTATTTAGCACCAAATCAGAAGGAAGACATTTTAAAAACCATCTATTAGATTCAGAAGTATGCATTTTAGATAATAATAAATATTACAAATAAATATAAGGGATAATGGTTGTCACTAGGAACAGAGAAAAGTTGTCTGGGGAGAGATGAGAGGAAGTATCCTACACATTTATCTTCATGGTGATTATATGGGTGTTATTCTAGATCAAAGATGAGCACACATTCTTTCCTATCCCTGTACTGAAAAGGTGACTGTAGTAACTTCCTCTTTTCCAAGGTTAAATGAGCTAGACATCCTGGGATTCACAACTTCCATCCAGGTTTCTTGAAATGTCTATTCTGGAGAAAACCAATACCAGTAAAGTCTGGCTACTCCTAGACCACCATACAATGAGGAAGCCCAAGGTAACCCTGTGGCATATTCAGAGGAGAGAGATGCCTGTGATCCCAGCTCTCCAGCACTTGGAAAGCTGAGGAAGTTCGAGGTCAGCCTGAATTGCATAGTGAGACCCTGTCTCAAAAACAAACAAATGAAAGCAATAGATAAAATCTAATAACCAGAACAAGTGCATTCATATACATGAAGTACATTCCAGATGTGTGTTATTCTTCAATTAAAAATAAAGAAATAAATACAGGTTGCAAAAATGCAGGCACAGGGAGATCCAGTTCCTATCTTCCTAAGTTCATGGTAACTATGTTTATGGAATGAAAATAAATGAACAGGGACTGAATACTTGTGCATAAATCAATTATGACAATATTTGGTTTTCATGGCCATCCAGCGAAATGAGAATTATTACTTTCTTTAGAAAAATAAGTTAGGTAAACTTAAGGGATGTGCTTAATGTCATATAACTGAAAAGTCACAGATTTCAAATTTTTACCTAAGTTGATTAGCATGGAAGTCTTTGCTCTGTGGCCACTTACAAATTTTCCTGCAGTTATAGCAAGTTTTTTTTTTTTTTCAATTTCAAACGGTTCCTGTTTCTAATCATGCTAAAGGACTAATTCAACCAGGATGAGCATCAAGATGCAAACCAGTAACCAGTTTTGGAGGCTGTTTGAACTTAAGATGTTACAAAAAGAAAATAATTTAATTTTTTTCCTCTGGTCGCTAGATTTGTGCATAACCATTCCACAAGAATGATCATCCCAGCAGGTCAGTGTTTCTGCTTTCCAAAAAGGTTGTTCTCAGGTGGGAAAAGTCCAAGTGAGCCTTATACAAAACTTTGATCTCATACCTAATTCAAAGCTTCTTGTTTCCCCCATGCTCAGGCATCATCTATAGCTGTGATCCCTCACCTTTTTTTTTTATTTTAAAGACAGTAAAAACCAACAAAACATAACAGAACAAAGTCAATCAAAACAAAACTGTAGAACTGGTACAGAACTTCAAAACAAGATACTAGGAAAACAATAGCTACTATAGTATATCTTGTTATCTTCACAATACTTGATCATTCCATCAGGCATAGTAAAATCAAACCAAAAACAAAACAGAATAAAACCAATAAAAACAATATGAAATAAAGCAAAAAAAAATTAATCAGAATAAAACAAAGCAGTGAGAACAATATTGGGCCTCAAAGACAAGATAGAAGGGAATCCCCCATATTCGCCACACTGCATATTGTCATCTTCCCAACAGATGTTCAGACTGCAGGCCCCAGGCCTGCAAAATCAACCAAACAGTACAAGCATTTAGTTACTTCATGTACCTTAGTTGCTATAAACTTAGCTGGTCCTCCAAACCAGCAGGTTGCTTTCAGAGGGGAGGAGGGGGCTGTCCTTGATTCTTAACCCATGCACCAGTAGGCTTACAAGGGGCACATCTTTCTCTTCCTGGAGTCCATGCTGGTCGTACACCACTCACCAGGAAGGCAGGCTAGTTGTCTTCTGGTTTGAACCTCCCTGACCCAACATGGCAGGTTCTCAGGAGGCACATCTTTCTCTTCCTGGAGTTTACGCTGGTTGCGCGCCACTCATCAGGAAGGCAGGCTAGTTGTCTTCTGGGTGGAGCCTCCCTGACCCAATGTGGTGGGTTCTTGGGAGGCACATCTTTCTCTTCCTCCCCTCACCTTTCTTGGCACTAGGGAATGGATTCATGGGAGACAAGCTGTGGGAAGTAGATGATGGCTGCAGGATGATTCAAAGGAGTGTGCAACCTTGGTCCCATGCTTGTGCAGTTCACACCAGGGTCTGCACATCTAGGAGAATCTACTGCCTTATTTATCTGACAGGAGATGTGCAATGATTGATACACTGTGCCAATTTGCAAAGTCTAGAAACTTAACTAACTCAACAATTCTACATACTAGAGTATACAGGACATGCGTTCCCACTTTAGAATGTCATTCATTGTGTCAATTTGAGAAGTTTGGAAATTTAACTAAGTGACTAAGCAAAGAGCTTGGGTCCTCACTTTGTAAACATCCTGAGCCTGTGCAAGAGGAGGGCACAGAGATGGTGTGGGCAGGTAACCTGCATACAGTGTAAGGGAGAAAAAGGGGCTTATTCTCCTTGTTTTTTGCTCTTGTTGCTTTTGCTGTCTTCCACCACCTTGAAGTGTTGTCTCTCACCATGGCACCCTGCCTTACAGCCGGCTGATTATGGGCTGAAACATCCACAAACTGTGCGCTAAATGTTTCCTACCTTAATTTTGGGTGTTGGATATTTTGTCTCAGCAATGAGAGAAAAGTAACCAAGACAAGGTAGAGCTGTGGGGAGGGACTGGAAATACAGATGAAGCTTCACTTACTGGACCACTGCTCACCTCCCACTGTACAGCCCAGTTTCCTAATAGGCCCAGGGCTTGGGAACCCTAATCCACAGCCTTACCTCCTATCACTCCCCTCCCCCACATTTTTCCTCTATCTTCAGGTCTTTTATAGTTTGGATGAGACTGGAGATTAACCAAGTGGAGATTTGTGGGAAAAGAAGAAAATTGTCTCTTTTTTTAGGGGCTGTGATGTCAGTGAAGGAGGCAATCTTGCAATCTAGCATTGTAGACCACAGGTATGGTTCTTTGGAAGTCCCTAAGCAATCTCTACCATCATGCAGTTCACTAATAAGGGCAGTATGCTTTCTGTGAGACAACCCATGACTTCGGCCAGATTGTTTTCCTCTCCTTGGCTCTCCTGTCTTTATACCTCCCATGTGTCACCCATGGTCCCTATCATACCCTTGGGCAGGGCCTCAGTGTCTTATTCATGAGAAAATTCCCACAGCACCACCATTGAAAAGAGCCAGGAAAAATAATGGCAGTGCATTGTTAGGAATAAGACAGGACAAAGAGGACTGGGACAGGCCTGAGGTCAGGGTGGAGAACAGGAACCTAAGGAGCAGAACACATGCTGGGAGACTAAGAAGAATGGTAGAAGTGGCAAACATTTGTGTGGGAATCATATTCAGAGAATGACAAGACTTGCAAGTAAGTTATACTTATCCTAAAACAATAGGTAATTGCAGAGACTCAAGCAGAAAGGAATTTTGGGGCGTAGTGGGGACTTCAAGAATGGTGTCCCTGGAACACCCACATTGAATCTGTGTCTCTTTCACCCTGGTCAGCCTTCTGCATCCTTCTACTTACTTGTGACGCCCTAGAGTACAGAGCAGCAAGATGATGGAATAGATGTGGTCAATCTACCCCTTAAGAGGACAGAGTAGAAACCTTGACATGTGGGTGTTGGGAGGATGCTGGGTTCTATGTATGAGCACAGCTGGAGGAAGAGACATCCTCCAGCTGAGTCACATCTGCATATTTTTCTTCTTTTTTCTATGTTGAACCTTGGATTCCTACTTCCCATCTTTCTGCAGGGTTTCCGACCATACTAAAATTGCTAGCAGCATTGTCTGATTGCTACCAAATACTCATTAACCAAATTTTTTTCTAATCATATCTGAGGGTTTCCTTGACTCAGTTTCCTTAACCTGGACCAAATTCTACATGCAGTTCAGGTCCAAGTAAATCATCCACCAAAGTGCTTAGATGATCCACTAAAGTACCTATTGTTGGACCTAGAGTCGGGGAGGGAAGGAAGGAAGGAACGAAGGAAGGAACGAAGGAAAGAAGGAACAAAAGAACGAAGGAAGGGGGAAAGGGAAGGGATAAAAAGAAAGGAGAGGAGGAAAAGTGGGAAAAAGAAGAAAACAGGGTGATCTGTGACCCACAAAGTCCATTTGAAAAGAGTACAGAGAAAGAAAAAAGCATTTTAGGAAGATTTATATTCAAAATACTTTTTAAAACTCAGACTTCAGTGGCATAATTCAGTTGTGTGTAATACATCTTTCCTCAGCCACCAGAAATAAATGAGGCCTCTCCATAGCTGGGGGGAAAGTGGATACAGGTGCCAAGCATTTGAACAAATTGCAAACTCATCGGCTTTGCCCATGTCGAGGACATTTATTTTCTCTAAACATTTTTGCTGAGTTAATCCCAAGTGCAAAAATGACTTCATTTACAACTAAAAAAAGTGTAAAAATTTCTTGTCCAGGAGATCTCCCTATGGAGCAGAATCACATTCTATTAAGGATGTTCACAGACTCCCTCTGGGGCCCTCTGAAATCTTTAGCATCATTCTGTGCTATCAAATACTTATTAAGCAGACTTTCTGTTTAAGGGATATTCTCGGATATGATTCTGTCCAATTATTTTTTAGAAGTGTATTAAGTCTGCCCCAGCCTCAGTACTTTTTTTTTGGTCCCTTAATGGAGTGAGTGTATTGGGAAATAATATTGATTTATCCAAATGGATTTGTTTTGCAAGGTGAAAATAATCCTGAAATATCGCTGTGTAAATACGGATGAGCAATTGACCATATAATTAACTTCCCATCCTTTGTGCTGCATCTAGTTTGTGACTTGATGCATCTTCCAGTAAATCCTCATTACAGCTCAGTACATTGTCTGATAGGCAATGAATTTTCATGACGTTCCTTTCATATTTCCTACAGAGTCAGACAGTCCTAAGAATATAAATGTGGTGGAGGAAGACATGTCCATCTCTAAAAAGTCAGGACACTTCTTCGCTACCTTCCAGACCACGTGGTGGCTTTCTTTCCTCCCAATCACTTCTACAACTTTAAGAGTCTCTTCTTACTTCATTGTCTGCCCTGCCCAACCAATCTACTGATATGATAGTCATGGACCAGTGACACCTTTTTCATCCAAGATGTAGGGGAAATAAAACAGAAATGGCTTCCTCTTTGAAGTCAGATAGATCTGAATTTGAACTTTGCATTACTACATTTTAACTCTGACCCTGGGCAATTATAAGTGTCCCACTAAGACAAGGGATTAATTCCCCTACTAGATTAATGGTTCTTAATACTCCTGATAGGATCAGGCTGTTCTTTTACTCATGAGGTTAACTGTAAACAATTGGTTTGGGTTAGTACCTGCCAGGTTTCTCTGCTGAGTGTAAAGTTCATTATTTCTCCATTTTAATGAAAACATACTCTGTGAAGGGGAAACTTTGAGCATAACACATAGGGGATTAATCTCAGGGCTTCAACAGATACCAAAATCCACTTTATCTCATATATAAAATGATGCAGTGATTTGAACATAACCTATGTGCATCTTTCTGTATACTTTAAATCATTCCTAAATGACTTATAACAAATACATAGTACAATGTAAATGCTATGGAAATGGTTGCCCAACTATGTTGTTTAAGTAATACAATAAGGAATAAAGGCCCATGTGTGTTCAATACAAGTGCAACTTTTTTTTTCAAATATTTTTGACCTGCAGTTGGTTGAATCAGAGGATGAAGAACTCATAGATAGGGTGGGATAATGATCCACGAATATCTCATTCTTCCTCAAACTTTCAATCCAGTTTTATAATCTATTGTTAACTTTAAAAAATATTTATTATGAGTTAGATGGTTTTCTGTTTTCTTCATTAGGTCCTCTATGATACGACAAAGATTTACCTTTGTGGGTGTTTACTACCATTATTGATTCACGTTTCTGATTTTACTCTATTGGATGCTCACAAGGTTCCAGATTTAGCCCAGAAGAATTCCATTAAACTGGTATCTGTGTCTTTTTATGTGCCCTTCTTGCTTTCTAATAAGCTTTACACCCTCTTGGACAATACAATTTCATGGGTTTCCACTGTATTCTTCTTGTCCTAGCCCTGGGATTGGGTGGCCCTATCTGCCAAGGTCTCACATTCAGATCTTACCAAGGACAGTGCCCCAGACCCTCTCTGCCATTCACTGAATTCTTTCCCACCCCCAAAGCTCCCCAGTGCAAGGAACTCACCTGTTTATAAGCTCTGTGCTACCTCGATTGTTTCTTCCCAAAAGGGCAGTCTAGCTCAGTCCAGTGTGGACAAGGCAGCTTAAGTATCACCAGAATGCAGCCACTGGTTAGCAAGTCCCAAGCCTACTTCCTCAACTAAGAAATGGGAACAAGAACCAGTTCGTGGTGCTGCTGAATAGAAATGATGTATCTGAAGCACTGAGACCCAGCCTTTACTTTAAAAGGGGCTTTGTGTCCCCTAAAGAAATCCCAAGAAGCCAAACTACACGGTTGCAGATTTAAATGAGTTTCTCTTCTCACAGGCAATCTAACTGTGTATAAACGTGATTTTGTTTGTTTGTGTGTGTGTGTGTGTGTGTGTGTGTTTTCTCTACAACCTTTGCATTGAGTTATCTCCCTTGTCATGTTATTTTTATTTTGAGACAGGGTCTCATAAGTTGCTAAGCTACCCAAACTATGCTCACACTTGTGAGCTTCTTGCCTCAGCTTCCCAGAGTGCTGGGATTACAGGCATGTTCCACAATACTCAGCTCTAAGAGCTTTTAAATCTTATTCACTGTGCAAGATATTTGCTTACCCCAAAAGCAGGAGTCAGTGAACCATCACACTAGTCACACCAGTGGCTCACAGGTCAATGATGATCTTCACTCTTTGTCCTTTTAGTCATTTGTAGTCTGACATTATAGTGAGATAAGCTAACCCTTGTCGACATCTAACTTCCTTGCTGGAAAACACTGACCCTCTCAGCCCCTGAAGCCCCAGTGTGGAAATCAGGAGTAACATATTTCTTTTTTAAAATTGCAATCAGATAAACCAATGCCTACTCAAAGTGACACCCTAAGTGACATCTCACTAAGTTGCTAAGTTGCCCAGGCAGGGCTCAAACTTACAATCCTCCTGCCTCATCCTCCCAGAGTGCTGTGATTAGAAGCATGTGCCCCAATGCCTGGCTCCCTTTCTGATTTCTGAGCCCACCAGGCTTTCAGTTTCTCATCATGTCCTGGAGTAAGAGTCCCAAAGCTGTGAGTGATAAAGCACCATGCTCCTGAAGGAACCCAGGGACCTATCCATGGTCTGCTTGAAAGGGACTGGACCATGACTGGCAGAAGTTTCAAATAAAAACAGGAGAGGAGGACCAAGTTCTACAACAGGGAGTTGTTATTCTTGTCTTTCCAGCAGCTCCCCAGTAAAGGCAAATGAAGAACAGTCTTAGACATGGGGAGCTGAGAAATTGAAAGAAGTCTGCTATTAGCCAAAGGTTCTAAGCAGAGAAGGAACTGAGATAGTGGTAATGATCAGCGCTGTTTAAAATTTTAGGCTACAAAACTATAAGCTAAATCAACCTTTTTTCATTGTAAGTTATCTAGCTTCAGGTATTTTATTACAGTCATGCAAAAACAGACTAATATAGTCAGCACCAAAGAGATTCTCAGAAAACAGCAAGAGAGAAAATAAATGGCACAGCACGTTGTTGGACCCTGACCTCTGGCAGAGGCATTCCTGTAGCCTTCACTGAAGAGAAAATACTATGCTGGTCATACTTACTGTTTTCTCTGTGATGGAAAGTTAAGTTTTGCTGTACAATTCACTGTTTGGATCCTTAGCTAGATACCACTGGCTTAACTTAATTTCTAAACAACACTTAATTATTTAATGAGCTGCCTTCCTGATAGTTTGCAGCAGCTATGTTCAACAACCCGCTCTACTTACGATTTGCTTCAGTTGGGATGTTGTTCAAAAACCCTTTCCTCAACAAGATAGTTTTCTTCATGTAAATGACAAAGAGTTGTCCTCAGCCATCCTGGGCACTCATTTTCCCAGTCCTCTTCCCCACAAGCACATTCATCTTCTTTAGTATTCACGGTCCCACTGACCATTTCAAAAAATACTTGTGCAGGTGCAGGATGTTTTGCTGCAAACTATGTTCTTGCTCAGAGACTTAATATCAAGAAAATAACTAAACTTGATTCTTGAGTGTGTCCTATATCTGCCCCTAAGAAGTCTTTCTCATGTCTCTTTTTTAAAAAATAGTAATTTTTTTCTAAGAAAGAGTACTGAAGACCAAAATGGTCTTTTCTACCCAGTGTTAAGGATACTCATACTGATAAGTCCAAGATACAAGAAGATGCCACATCTCCTTTAACTTCCCTCCCCTGCAGCATGGTCTGTGATCCATATCCCCAAGGTGACCTAGGAGATCAGGGAGCAGCTTCTCTTACACACAGAGATGGTGCCTTCCTGGTCTATGTTAGAAAGGGCTGCTTAGAGATGGGTATAATCTTAGCTCAATCCTTCATTCACATGAATCTCCATTAGATTCCTAATGTGTAAATCAGAAATATTTGCTTCATGAGGTGACTTTTGGGTTAAGAAATGATATATAAAGTTCTTGGCAAACAGTAAAAGATACAACAAGTAAAAGTGAATTATTATCATCTGATAAAGAACCAGGAAGTGATTTCTATTCCCTTTCTATCACTTTCAGTGAGTAAATCTTAGTTACTGTCTCCTTGCTAAGACAAAATAGGCAACACCCATGAGTTAAGGATAAAAGATGCATTTCAGTTTACAGTTTGTAAAGGTTTCGGTCCAAAGTCAGCTGGCTCCAAGGCAGGGTGGCACAGCAGAGAGGAATAGCAGAAAAGAAACAGTCCATTGCATGGCGGGTGGAAGGCAGTAAACAGCAAGCAGCAGCAGCAACCAGCCTGCTGCTCCCTTTAATCACATCCAGCTACTGATCATTTGGGTGATGCCACCCAGAACTATGTTAATTCCAATCAGTGGGCCAATTTAGTGCCACACACTCTTCATCCCAGTATCACACACCCTAGATCCAGCCAGGTCAAAGAAAACCCACCTATGAGTACACGAGACCTTGAGAGGACACCTAGATACAAGCCAGAACAATGTCCTTATAGCTGAAATGAGTTTCTTGCAGGAAGCATACAGTTAAGACTTGTTTTGTGTTTTGTATGTTTGTTTGCTTTTATCCATTCAGAAATTCTGTCTTTTAATTAAGGCAGCAATCATTTACATTCAAGATTATTATTAAAAGTGATGGGCTTACACCTGCCATTGTGTTGGTTGTTTTTCAATTTTACAGGGTTTTTGTTGTTGTTGTTGTTGTTGTTCCCTTTTTCTAATTGGTATTACAATTATCATGTATCAATTAAAAATAACTAAGAAAGAAAGAAAACTCTATATTTTGTGTCTATTGTATTGTACTTTATATACTTTTATTATTAGTGCATATTAGTTATACAAAGCACTGCATTTAGTTTAGCGTATTTGTACAAGCATACAGCATTAGCCAATGCATATAAAGTGCTATTGTATCTACAAATGCTAATAAGCAACTAAGCCTCTTAGAAGGAGCGAAAAACAGAGTTCATTATTTCAGAAAATTTGCTCAACCCTGACACTCTGATGAACCTGGGTCAGAGAAAGGAGTCCCTCTAAGTTTTGATCATTGGTCTGCCAAACCCCTCAGTCAATAGGCCCTACTGCTAATGCCTCTTCACCCCTAGAATTTCCCACTCAGGTGTTCTTGAGCTGGCATGAAAAAAGTATAATAAAATAATTCTTTCAGACAAGTTTAGAGAGAAGTTTTCCCAGAAGACAGGATTCTGGCTGTGAGTCACATAAAGTGTGTTCTTTGTCAATAACACAGAGAGCAAAGGCATGAATGAATTTTATTTCATTGGACAAGCCATTCAGAATACAGATAAGGCTGGGCAAGCAGCTAAACTCTTAAATAAATGTTTTAGCACTATCTAGAAGGGAAGACTGCAATTGATCCCAATCTTTTCTGACAGAAAATCAGTTCTTTTAAAACTCCTGGGGCAACAAACAGTAACAAAAAGGTCTTGTTTCTAATAAAAGTCGTAAAGGGCTTCAAAATAAAACCTTGTCAGGGGGAAGCTACAGGCCACAATTAACATGCATGTAATTTCTCAAGGTGTCTTCCTTTTCTGTCTCTTTCTGTTTAATAAAAAGAAACAAGAGTTTACTATGATTCATAAATTTATGAAATGATACTTTCTAATTGTCCTTAGTGGCTTTCAATATTTCCCAAGACATGGAATGAGATATTTTAATAAAACAAGGCTGGATAGAACTGCAAAAATGGTGTTAATGTCACAGCCATGAATGCTGCTGAGTTAGTTAAGATAGGAAGGGATTTTATTTTATTTATGCAGCTTAACTCTTGTCAAGATCTATGTACACTTAAAGTCTGTTCAACTTGAGGACAGCACACTAGACTAGGGGATCTTAGGCTCCACCAGGTGTGTATCAGAACACTTGTGGAACTTGTTAAAACACAGATAGTGGGGCCCCTACCTCCCAAATCTGCCCAAAGTCAGCAGATCTGGGTGGGGCCTGAGAGTCTGCACTTCCTGCAGGACTCCAGGCCTTGCTGAAGCTGGGCGTTCAGGGTTCCATGGTGAGAAGCACTTTCCGGCATTAAGAATCACAGGCTAATTTCGTGGAAAAAAAAAAAAAGGGATAAGAATTTACCACCAGAAACAATAACACAAAAGGCAGGATAATGTAACACTGAGTTAGCAACTTCAACATTGGATTCTCCTTTCTTTTCTCTAAGATATAATTATCTATCTTAGAGAATGTTTGGCAATAATGCCAGTTATCAGTCTTCTATCTCTCTCTCTCAACCTGGTCCATACACCCCCCAGGACATAGAGCTCTGACCTCCACTTCTGGACCTGTCAGTTCTGCTCAAACATCCTCAGTGGCCTGCCATTTCCTAGGGAATAAAATGAAGGCTCCCAAGCATGATGCCTGATGTATCCTCTTCCAAACTCCCTTGGCACCACCTTCCCACCACCTCACACTGTTTGCCTCTGCCAGACTCAAGGCCAAGGTATCACTCATCACACACTTAACCTCTCCAAGCCCCACTTTCTGAGCAAGTAGCCAGAAGGTGAAGAATTGCCCTCCTCACAGCTCAGCTGTGAAGGGAAAACTGAAGCTTGAAACCCAAACCACATTTTGTCACAAAGGTCTGATTCACAGAACAAATGAAACTGTATCAAACACAAAGCAAGATGCTTATCCCAAACTCTCTGAATTTAAACTCTGCGAATGAGTGTTCACTGATATCTATATGTTCCAAAATATTCAGCCAACAAACTGGTGTAGCAGCAAACCTATTAGCACATCATGTTCTGACAAGAGAGCTGACCCCATTTGTCCCCTAGCATCCTCCCTTCTGAGATGCCTCATGGGACCCATGTGTGCTGACTCCTTTGCTGTGGCAAGTCATAAATGTACCTTTGTTTGCTACAAGGATGTTCCTAGTGGCCTTTGGCTATTGGCCAATGGCAGTAGACAGGGCACTTTTGTGTAGATTAAGCAGAATAATTCACCCAGCACTCGGGAGGCTGAGGTAGGAGGGCCATCGTGAGTTCGAGGCCGGCTTGGGTTACAATGCAAGCACAAGGCCGGCCTGGGCTACACAGTGTGACCCTGCCTCAAAAAACCAGGGCCGGGAGTTTGGCTCAGTGACTTAAGTACCTGTCTGACAGGCGCGAGGTTGTGAGTTCAATTCCCTGTGCCACAAAAAAAAAAAAAAAATAGAATAATTTAGAGGCATGATAGTTACAGTGGAATGGAAAGGTGATTAATTAAAAGAATCAGGGTGGCACAATTAGAGACTGAAACATTTTTGAGTAGCAAAACTAGAGTGATACAGCTGGGTCTGGGATGGCTTCAGGTTCATGCGTCAAAAGTTTGGTGCCCAGGCAATAGTGCTATTGAGCAATGACAGAAACTCTGGAAGCTGTGCTCATTGAAGGGAGCAGATCACCAAGAGCCTGCCTTTGAAGGGTACATCATGCCCCTAGGCCCCTGATGTCCCCTCAACCCCCACAATGCCTCTGCCTCAACACAGGCATAGAAATGACAGAGCCAAGTAATCATAGGCTGAAACCTCTGAAGCTGGGAACCAAAATAAACCTCCTTCAAGATGATCTTCTTGGGTATTTTGTCGCGGTGATAGAAAGCTGATGAACACATATGGAATGTGTTACAGCCACAGGATGCTGCCACATAAACAGTATGTTACACTCCAGCATTTCCAGAAGATCTGTGTCTAAAGGCCACACCACCTACTCAGAGAGAAGATTCCCTAGTGGGAGGATCTTTGTAAATTTTTCACTCAGGACTTATAAACTCTGACTCCTTACCTGGTCACTTGTCAGAAGCTATGCATCTACCAACTTTAGCTAAACTACCTGTCCAGTATGCACAGGTAACCAATGCACAGTAGCCCCAATCTATTTCTGAGTACAACTGACTCTCCATACCTGGGATACCAACAACCCTGGATCAAAATATCCAGAAAAATAGTGGCATCTGTACTGAGCATATACTGAGGTTTTCTTGTCATGATTCCCTTAATGGATAGTATAACTGTTTTCATAGCATTGACACTTGTCTTGGTTACTATTCACTTGTTGCTGAGACAAAATACCTGACGCCCAAAATTAGGGAAGAAAAGGTTTATTTAGCTTACAGGTTTTGGAGGTTTCAGTCCACAATCAGCTGGTTTCAAGGCAGGGTGGCATGGCACAGGAACAACACTTCAAGGCAGCAGTCGAGCAAAAGCAGCCAGAGTAAAAGCAGGGCAAAAGCAAGCTTCTTCTCCTCCCTTATATTATACACAGGACATCCCCACCCCAGAGTGGGTGTAGCATTCACAAATCTCCTTGCCTTCCTTTGCACAGGCTGAGGATGTTTACAAAGTAAGAACTCTGGCTCTCTGCTGAGTCTCTCAGTTAAACTTCTAAACTTCTCAAGTTGACACAATGTATCAACCATAGCAACACTGTACTATGGATTAGGAGTCATGTAGGTATCCTTTCAGGTGTACTGCAGGGTGTGCATAGCTCCTATGCAAATACACCATTTTATATAAGGGAGCTCACCATTTGTAGGTTATGGGATCCATTCTAGAATGAATCCTTTACAATACCAAGGAATTTCTGCAGTTATTGTGAGGATGAAATAAAGTGGAAGCCAGTGTTTTGATGATGGCCTCCCTCAGCATGGTCTGGCATCAGATGTATCTGAGGTCCTTTCCTAGAATTTATAATGTCCCAGGGATAGTAGGTGCTCAATAAGTGGTTAGTTACCCCTCCTTTACACCTCTCCTCATCTTAAAATCCCAGTCTTCCTTTAAGAACTATTTATTTGTACTTCAAGCAATGAAACTTTCATTCTTACTCCAAAGGCATATAGGAACATCTCCCTCCTTGAAACTCCCATGACACACGGAGTAGACAATTCCACGGTCATCTCACTCCTTGTGGACTTAGCACCTTCTATGATGCTCGTTCCTGGAACTCAAGCCCCTGTATCACCTCTGTTTGTGCCACACATTGTGCCTAGCAAGAACCTCCTATCTTTCAACAACTTGTGTTTGATGGTGGAGACCATTATTAATTTTAGAATGGAAATGTAATGTCTTGAGATGTGTGTTCAGTCAACTAGAAGTAGGTTGCACACTTTTATTCTAAATAGCATCTAGAAAAATCAACAATGACAGTCTGAAAGTTTGCCAAATGCTTAAATTCTGTACTTATGTGCCTAGCAATTCCATGTCCAACTCTTTCCTCTCTTATTTTACTATAAGCAAACTGAACTAGACACAGTGGTGCACTTTCAGTCCCAGCAATCTGTGAGGTGGAGGCAAGGGGATTCCAAGTTTGAGCCCAGGCTGGGTAACTTAGTGACTCAATGAGACCCTGTATCAAAAATAAAAATTAAAAGTTATCTGAGACTATAGCTCAGTGTGAAGGCCCTGAGTTCAATTCCCAGTATCAGGAAAGAAAGAAAGAAAGAAAGAAAGAAAGAAAGAAAGAAAGAAAGAAAGAGAAAGAAAGAAGAAAATAAGAGAAGAGTGAAAGATTCAGTTGACTTTTCTCTCACTAGGCTTCTCACACACAGCTACACGAGGTTTTTATATTTTTCATTTCCTGTGTAGAAATGAAACAGCTGGTTCTTTAAGTCCCCCAAATAAATTAACTGAACACTTGTTTCTACTAGCCCTAATAAATTTCTTTTCTCTAAGGAATAATATTCATAGTGGAGATAATTGCTGATAACTCTGAGTGATTCATTTATAGAGCCTGCAAGGTGGTAATGAATAATAATATTTCAACTTCTGCAGCCTTAGTGTCAAGGTCACACAGGGGTTTTATTTGTTTAATTGTTCTGGTATGTCCAGCCATGTGGTCACATCAAATACCATATTCTTGCATTCTGTTGAAATTTTAAATTGGCAGTTTCTCTGCCGGGGTGGCTGATTAAATCCATGGTTCATGCCCGCAATAATCTCTTTATCAAAACTTGCTTTGCCATCTATATCTTTGATCTTCTCTCCTGAACAGCCCCTCTCTTTCTTTTCAACATGGAAAGCCTGAAAGTTTGCCAGATGCTTAAGTTCTATACTTATGTGCCTAGCAGTATCATCTCCAGTTCTTTCCTCTCTTATTTCATTGTAAGTGGTCATGAAGAGTCAGGTCACCCTTTGAGACTTTGCTTACGATTCCCTCAGCCAAATACTCAAATTTCATTGCTTCAAAGTTGTACCATCCACATAACTAGAACATAAATAAAATTCAGCCAAGTTCCTTACCACTTTATAGCACTGAGTGTATGTCTTCTGATGTTTATTATCCATTCTTCATTTCATCTGGGATCTCATCAGAATGGACCTCATCATCTGTGGTCCTCCCAACATTCTGTTCCAGGTTACTCAGGTCTCCTCTAAGAAGGCGAGGCTGTCTCCACTCCTCTCCCCTTTTGTTTCTGGCCTCACAATTACCCTTCAAGCTGCATTCATGAAAGGTAGCTCCTTTTAACCTGTGCCTCAAAAGCTCTTCCAGCTTCCAGTCATCGCTCAGCTCCAAAGCCACTTCCCTATTTTTAGTTACCTGCTTCAGCAGCACCCCAACTTCCCAGTACCAATTTTTGTAAATTCATTCAGGCTGCTGTACAGAATCGCATATACCATGTGGCTTATAAACAACACAAATTTATTTCTCACAGTTCTGCATGCTAGGAAGTTCATGATCAAAGTGCTGGTGGATTTGATGTCTGGAGAGGACCTGATTCCTGCTTCAAAGACAGCCATCTTCTCAATGTGTCCTCACATGATGAGGACACTAATCCACTGGGGAACTCCCACCTTCACCACCTGATTACCTCCTGCAGCCTCCGTCTCCTAATGCCATCACATTGTGTAGCACACTCGAGGGCTTACAAATAAAACACAAAATAATTCTTAAATTTAAAAGTAAAATAGATTAAAACCCCAACCTCACAATATAAATGGGACAGGATTTAAGCAAATCATCAGAACAGAAATAGTCCAAGGAAAATTACATGGGCTGCTCACAAGCTTCAGTTCTAAGATTCCTGTCAAGGAACACAGTGTATTATAAAAATTACAATCCAAATGCAATGGTTTAGCAGATTTAGATTATCTCATTGTTTTCTTGTGAAAACCATTGTGCTTTATGTTACTATGTCAAATGGAGGAGAGTGCAAGGGACCTGTCCACATACTGCAGACCCAAAGAATACAGCTGAGGTCTTGAATCTCACAGCAGTGACCTGCATGAGTCCAGCTGAAGACCACGAGCCCACGACAGTGTCTCATGCAAGTCTGCATCAAGGATCTGCAGTGGAAGCTAGAAAGTCTGTGCCAGCAGGATGAAGGATCTATGCCAGTAGGCTGAGGGATCTGCACTGGAGCCAGGAAGTGATGCTCAAGGTAAGGACGAGAGCTTCCTTGAAAAGAATCGCTGCCATCCTCAGTGACAGTGACAACCCAAGTTCTCTGACAATGAGAACAGCTGAGTTCATATCAGGAAAACCAGCATGAAGTGCTTCTCCAGGAGAATCAACAGCATACCCTCTTCCCCTCCAGTTCTCCCATTACACTGTTGGCAACAGTCCTCAGGTGGGCCCTCCACTCCCAGCTCCAGGTCGATTCAGTTCAGCTGGGTGTTACAAATTGACCATTAGTTAATCCACCACAATCACAAACTAGTAAGTGTGGCTCCCAAATTTACCAAGTATCCAATTCCTGATTAATTGCAGAACTGAACTCTTCCTCTCTCTATTATACTGCTTTCATATGTGAGCTAAGACTCTACTCAACTCTGAAATAAATCTAACCTCGATTCTTATATTTTGTGTAACTACCCAGATGTTTTACTTTCGATTCTCTACAGTGAATAGGAACTGAATACAATATTTCCCTTCTGTCTAGAACATTGTAGATATTCAATATAATGTGTCAAGTGCAAAAGACAGAGTGATCACTAGTGTGTTAGATATCAAGAGAGAGACAAGTCCTATTTTCTAACACAGTCAAAGGGAAAGACACATAGGAAATTCATCCAGGCACAGTTGGCTAAGTGCATTGATAAACGTGTGCCATCTGAGAAGCATGACACATGAGAGATCTGTAGGTGTTCATCTACAAGCTCTTAGGAGGCCCCACAGTCCAGGAGGAAGGTAAAAGAAGAGTACAAGCATAAAGAAGTGAGGAAATACAAATGCCAGACACTTAACAATGGACTGCAAGTAAACAGAGAGATAGAGATGTCATGGAAAAAGTAGGCAGAATGGTATCAAAAAGGATTTTCTATGACATGCATCTACATAAACATTTCTTAACTACTTTTCCTTAACAATCATGCAATGTAAACCATCTGAGAAATGTGCCATTAGATAATTTCAGCTTTGTGTGAACATCGCAGAGCTTGTTCACATAAACCTGGATGGTAAAAACTTGCTATGCACCTAGATTGGAAGGGGTCCCTATTGTGAACTTGGTCCATCACTGACTGAAATGTCATCTTTTAGTAGATAATTATCCCCAACACTCACAGAGAGTGGTTACTAGCCATTCTTTCAAGACAAACATACACAATAACTAATGAGGTAGCTATTCATTGCTTTGTGTTTAACAACTCATGATGTGTATGTATATCAAAGCATCATGCTGTCAGCTTCATACCACTTTCATTTGTCAGTTATATCTCTTTACAGCTAGGCAAAAAGAGAAAAGGTTGGTTTTCCTAAGGTCTCTGTGAAATATTTAAGAAGTGGCAGAATTCGGTTTCCTTGCGAATTTGCTAGCTACTGCTGTTATAACAAATAATCACAAACTTGCTATCTTACAATAACACATTTTTATTACTTCACCAACCTGAAGCTCACAAGTCCACTTCCGTGTCACTGGACTAAAGTCAAAGTGTCAGCAGAATTGCAACCCTGGGGCGGTCCAGAGCAGGATCTGTTTCCTTGTTCAATCCAATTTCTTGGAATTGCCCACATTTCTTGGCTGGTGGCCTGCTATGATCAGAGTGTTTGTCCCCTCAAAAATACATGTTGAAACTTAATCCTGAAAGTCATATGTGAATGGAATCTGGAGAAGGACATTAGGAGTAGCTGAAATCAGGAAGATGGGACCTCATGATTGAAATTAACAGCTTTATAAGAAGAGAAAGAGGGACACAAGCTAGCAAGCTTGATTTGTTTCACCATGCCACACCCTGAATCATAAGACTTTGTAGAGAATTCCTACCAGCAAGAAGACTCTGGCTAGATGCTGAGCAGGTGCTAGAGCTGTGCTCCTAGATTTTATAGAAGTAAAGCTAAATATACCTCTGTTCTTTATAAATTACGTAGTCTGTGGTGTACTATCATAGCAACAGAAAACTGACTGAGACATAGCCTCTTTGGTCATTTTGAAAGCAAACAATACCAGGTCAAGTCCTTTTTACATTTCTACCTTTTTGATTCTCTCAATCTGCTTCCTTTTTCCATGTTTAAAGACCCTTGGGGTTACATGGGGTCTATCTAAATAATCCAGGATAAAGTCTGCCTTTCAGTGTCAGTTGCTTTGAAACTTTAATTCCATCACAGATTTTTCCCCATGTAATCTAACGTATTCACAGGCTCTGAAGGTTAAGATGTGAATTCTTTGGGGCACTATTAAGCTGCAGATCATACCCGCCACATATTCCTGGAGCACGTGGTGGAAAGCCCCCAATTTCTGGAAAATCAAACCATTTTGCCTTTCTAGGGCACATGTTTTGCTTCTGCAGTTCCTAGGTATTACTGCCAAGGTATTAAAGCAATCTGCATGGTAGTATGCTTTTTGGGAGGAGGCTTAAACCTTCTAAGCCAGCAACTTTTACGTGTTTTAAACCATAAGTCAGTCTTGCCAGTTTTGCTGAACGAACAGTTTAGTTCAATGTACAAAGCTAGCCTGAAGGTCGGATAGTGACCCCCAAGAAATGTAGCTTATAGGATCTAAATTCTAATTTGTTTGCCAAGGTTAATGTTTTCCAGCCAAGGGAGAATAGATAAAATGACCTCCCAAAGATTCTTGCTTATCAGCAGATGTCTTTATTTTTAACCCAATGCACTGCTGCATTTTATTCATTGGATTACTTTCTTTTCAACTTGAAAGCAATTCACTTTAGCAGTCTCAGTGCCTTTCAGAAGGAAAAAAAAAATATATATATATATATATATATATATATATATATACAATTTAATGATTATTAAACTACAAAAAAAATGTCAGTTGTACTAACTTTGGAATGAGACCTTTGAATTCCTTTTTCTTCTTCTCGAGGGTTGATGCTGAGTGAGTTATAGTTGGACCCAACAAACAGATGTCCCCAACTCAGGTGTGGAAACTGGATAAAGAGACAGGTTTAAAGTTGAATCCCACATGTTTAAGTTTGAGTCCAAGTCTATGTGCACAGAAAGCATGTGATAGAGTTAAAAAAATTATCATTCTGCAGAGTGGAAATGAATTATTGTAATTTCTAAGTAAAGTCTTCTCTTGGTATCCACAGAGATAGTTTCCAAGACTCCCCAAAAATACCAAAATCAGTGAAGTCTCAAGTTATTGTAGAAAATGATGTAGCTGCATAAAATCTACACATACCCTCCTGTGTACTTGAAATCGTGTCTACATTACTTAGACTGCTTAATACAATGCAAATGCTATATGCAGTGGTACCTCAGTCCACAAATGCTCTTGTTTGCAAACAATTTGGTTCGCAAACAAAAGTGTTTGGCAAAGTTTTGGTTTTGTTTGCAAATTCTACATCGGGTGACAAATATGACTGCAGCTATCTTGCCTGCACCAACATAAACATAGCCATCTTTTCCAAAATCGTGGAACAATTTAAGTTCGTGAACCGAGGCACCACTGTGAATCAATGTTATGCTGTCTTAGGGGAGGGGCGACAAGGAAAAAAGCCTGCAAATGTTCAGTTCAGATGCAAATTTATTCCAAGTATTTTTGATTGGCAGTTGGTTGAATCCATGAATGTGAAACTCACACCTATGGAGAGGCAGCTGTACCTTAAATTCAGCTTTAATTAAAATTGAACTTAAAATTAGAAGCTATGAGAATTTTTGGCAAATGTTTTAAGGGAAAATTAAGATGCTTTTTACTTTGAACAAGTAAAGCACCAAATTAATAACTTGCACAGATAACATGAGAGGTGTTGTGCATATTTACATGATAGTCTCCATAAAAATTAACTTAGATTTCTATTTAGTCCTTATCTTACTATCATAAGGAGAATTTAGGTCTGTTAATGACAAAGAACTGAGCTTTCCTGTAATATTGAAATAAATATTGAACAAACATTCCCAAAGTCCTTGACTTATAACCTTTAATACACTATGAATGTTTGTATAGGAAACTGTGTTTATTGAGATAATCATTTGTTCTCTCAAAGTCAGAAAGTGTATTTATCATGAGGATCAATTTATTCACTGTCTTACTTTTCACTCATTGCTGAGACAAAATACCTGACACCCAAAATTAGGGAAGAAAAGGTTTATTTCTTACAGTTTCTCAGAAGTTTCAGTCCTTACTTAGTTGGCTTCAAGGTGGCGTGGCGTCGTGTGGTGGGGCCACCGTTCATGGTGGCCACAAGCAGCAAGGGCGTGCTAGTGAAAGAGAGAGAGAGGTGGAAGCAAAAGAAGACCCGCCTTGTTTACACTGTATGTCAGCTCCACCCCTGGGCGGGTGCAGCACTCACATTGCCAATCCTGGTGCTAGACAACAAACTGAACACAAGCAAGCCCCAGCCTTAGCCCCATCAAAAGTATATGAGGACTTGGGGGAACATAGCATATCCAATACATTCCACCCCTGGACCCCCAAGGACTCATGAACATTTTTAATACAAAAGGCATTTTGTCCATCTCTAACAGTTGCCAAAGTCCTAACAGTTTCAGCATTGCTGAAAAGTTTTTTTTTTCTTTTTTTCTTTTTTTTTTTTTTTTTGCGGCACCAGGGATTGAACTCACAGGCTCACACCTGCCAGACAGGTGCTTAAACTGCTGAGCCAAACTCCCGGCCCTCATTGCTGAAAAGTTTAAGTCCCAAATCTCCTTTGAGATCTATGACAAACTCTTATCTGTAACCCTCTGTACAAACAAAAATGAGATTAAGCACTTCCAACATACAAAGGCACAAGATAAACATTACCAGTCCAAAAGTTACAGACAGGAGAATAGAAAGCATTGGAACCAAAGCAAGTCCAAAATCCAGCAGGGCAAACATTAAGTCCTGGAGTTCTCCACTCAGCACCTGAAGAAACCTGGTTGCAAGCTCCAGAAGGCCTGAGTGATTCCACTCCTATGGCACCTTCAGGGGTCTTAACTTTCATAGCTTTCCTTGGATGATCCATATTCCTTGGTTCCACCCTTACATCTTTACACATTGCTCTCTGCAAGTGAGGCTGAAGCTGCCTTAGCCTTTTCTTGTACTTAAAACCAGTGCCACTAGGATTCCACCAAGGTCTGCTGCAGGCTGGAGCAGTAGCCAGGCTTTCCTCTCTCTTGGCTGTAGGTGTCGACTGCCTGGATCGCTGAGCTCCCTGAAACTGATTGTGAGGAACAGCTTTTCTACGATGCCCCCATTCTGGAATCTGGTGTGGCCGCTCCCATGTCGGAACTTGGTGTGGCCATGACCCTTTTGAAACCTGCGGTCTTTGTCGCCATTCTGGGACATGGCACTCTGTGGCTTTTTTCTCTGAGCAAACTCTTTCACTTTTCAAGACCTGAGGCTGTAAAGGGTGGGGGCCCACTGCTTCCCGGGATGCCCCCAGGCCATCTGTTTTATTTCTTTGTTCCTTCTCAGCAATCAAGGTCTCAGCTCCATCTTTAAAGTCCACAGCTTCCTGGCCAAACTCACGTTTTAAATCTCTATGCAGGGTTCCTTGCTCTTGATTCTCAACATAAATCTGGCTAAATGCCCCCAATAATAGCCAGGCCACCGCTTCAACAGTCCACTGCCTGGAGATTTCCTCTGCCAGATTAATCAGTTCATCAGCCTTAATCTCAGTCTCAGGCAAAGTCTCCAGGCATGGGCAGAATGCAGACAAACTTTCTGTCAAGCCGTAACACACATCATGTGGAGTCCAACACCCAATGTGGTCGTTCTTCCCAGCAGAAACCTCCCGAGCCTGGTCTTTACCAGCAGGCTTTCTATCAGCCTTCTGGTCTCCTGAGCTCTGACCAGAATCTCCCATACAGAACAGCCTAAGCTTTTCCAGTTCTAGGCATGTAGGCAACATCTCCAAAACTTTTCATACTCTTCCCAAAAGCCACTTCCAAAGGCTTTTGAACCACATGGTCAGGAATAGTCACAGCAATGACCCCACTCCTCTGGTACCAAATTCTGTCTTAGTTACTTTTCACTCGTTGCTGAGACAAAATACCTGATGCCCAAAATTAGGGAAGAAAAGGTTTATTTCTTACAGTTTCTCAGAAGTTTCAGTCCTTACTTAGTTGGCTCCAAGGTAGTGTGGTGTGGCGGGGCCACTGTTCATGGTGGCCACAAGCAGCAAGGGCGTGATAGCAAGAGAGAGAGAGAGAGGCGGAAGCAAGAGGAAGACCTGCCTCATTTACACTGTATGTTGGCTCCACTCCTGGGCGGATGCAACACTCACATTGCCAATCCTGGTGCTAGACAACAAACTGAACACAAGCAAGTGCCAACCTTAGCCCCATCAAAAGTATATTAAGACTTGGGAGAGCATAGTATACCCAATACACTCACCAATTAGTCTGATAATTAATTTGCCAAGCCTGACCTCACTACACTAACTCTAATTAGCTCAACTGGTGCAAAAGATTATGTAGATTCCATAAAACTAGAGATTACCCAAAGGTCATCATCCTAGTAAATGACCATTTTATACCAGTGATTCCCAGACTTAGTTGCATGTTAGAATGATCTGAGGAATTTTAAGAAGCCCAATGTCCAGATCACATCCCATAGCAAATGGATCAGTCTGGGACTCAAGGATGAGTCAGTATGGGACTCAAGGATGAGTATTTTCTAAATATTTTAAATTTTATTGGCATGTAAAAATTATTCATGTTTTGGGGGTATGGCACGATATTCCAATATATGTGTTTAATGTGTAGTAATCATATCAGGATAACTGACATATCCACCACCTGAGATATTTATCATTTCTTTGTATTGGGAATATTCAAATTCCTTTCTACTGTGTTTTTCTTGAAATACACAAATAATCATTGACAACTGTTATGCAACTATGTCATATGCTGTTATTTTTCCTACCCATTGATTTCCCTACCCTTGCTCACCATTCTCTCTCCATGTTCCTACTCTTCTCAGGTTCTATCCTATTCTGTCTACTTTTATAAGATCAACATTTTTAGATTCCACATATAAGTGAGAACTTATTTCTATTAACATAAGGTCCTCCACATTTATCTAGGTCACCACAAAGGACAGAATATTGTTCTTGTTATGTTTTTCTAATGTTTCACTATATTAGATCTTTTTTATTTATTGTTTGTTTGTTTGTTTGTTTTTGGCAGTACTAAGGATTAAATCCTGGGTTTTTGCATTGAGCTACCAGCCCCTTTTTGTGTGTGTTTTTGAGATAGAATCTCAATAAGTTACCAAGTGGTTCAGTGATGCTGAACTTGTGATCCTCCTGCCTCACCCTCCCAGAGTGCTATGTTTATAACCATCATGCCTGGCTTAGTGTTTTTCATCATACCACAGTGATGTATGTGCACCAATGTTTATAGCAGCACAATTTGTAATAGCTAAATCTTGGAAACAACCCAAATGTCCATTAACTGAGGAATGGATAAAAAAGATGTGCTATTTTTATACAATGGAGCAGTATAGAAGTATATAAAGTATATAGAACTCAGCAATAAAGAAGGATAAACTTGAGACTTTTATAGGTAAATGTTTGCAACTAGAGACCATATGCACAAGTGAGATAAATCAGACTCACATATGCAAGCATTGTATTGTCTCCCTCATGTAAGAAACAGAAGGATTAAATAAGATGCAAAATGTACAATAGATATTGTGAAAGGGAATAAAACTGCTCAAAAGGGAAAAACAATGGGGTGGGGGAAAAGAGAAAAGAAGAAAAGAGAAAAAACATATATATGCATACACGAGATAGCTAGGATAATTGTACTATTGATCCTATTATTTCAGGGAGAGAAACTGTGATTGCTTGTATTGTTTGATCTGTGTTGCATGCCTGTGTCTTATAATCTAAGCAACTATTTTGAAGATAACCATATGGACTATAGTGACTATTGTTAATTTCATATCGGCTTGTTTTGAAATTCTGTATCATTTCTATTGTTTTGTTTTCTTTTTATTGTTTTACTTTCTTTCAATCTTTTTAAAAATTAGTGTTTTTAAAGGTCCACAGGTGATTCCAATGTCCACCTAAGTTTGAGTCTCTACAGACCATAAACTCCGTCAGGGAGCGTGTTAAAAATGCAGATTACCAGGCCATCTCTCAATTTTACTGAATCAGAGTCTGCATTTAGCCAGATCCCCCAAAAATGGTTGAGTATATTAAACTTGAAAAGTATTGCTTTATGCCACAATTCCACTTTGACACTAAGTGACCAAGGGATGAGTATGATCCTATTCAAAGATACAACTTCGCCCAATCCACTTCTCTTTTGTTTAACTTCAGTTCTTAAATCATTAAATGAGGAGAGTGAGTGAAATCTCATCCAATAATTTACACCTTTAGATTCCTAGGATCCTATTACATTACTCAGCTGCTCTATATTCTATGTATGTATGTATTTTTCTTCTTTTTGATATTCAGAACACTGAAATGTACCAGCCTATTCACTCGAGAGTTGGCAAAAAGTAATGAATTGGCACCCGTACTAGTTAGCAAGCATTTACTTTTCATTATAGCTAAGCATATTTTAGTTTTCATGGGACCACAGGCTGTCTCTGCAATAGGTCTGTGGAATTTTCATCATTATGTGCTTTATTCACAGGCCCACTTTCAGATAAAAGTGATAACATTCAAATGCTATGGCTCGATAAAAGATATCATTGCCTCCACCAAATTTATTTATGCAATTGCTGTCATCCCTCTTCATATGAGTCTTGTTACTGCAAAAAGGAGCCCCCAGGAAGCATCCTAAGACACTATTTTGGAGAGCACAACCTGCCTTCAGTGGATGAAGGAGAACTTGCGACCTACCCATTTCCCAGGTGCCACAGGCAATAAACACCACATGGCAGTGAGACTCAGGAGAACTAGAAGCTTGTCTTGGGTTTGCCATTTTTCACCCATGTACCTTGAGTAGTTAACTGATCGTGTCTCTGCCTGTTTCTCCCTCTACAGTGAGAAAACTGGGCTAGAGAGAGAATCCATTTCTAACACGTTGAGTCTTTATCTGTTCTCCATGGATAGCACACATATATTGAATTCCTTATGCCTGTGTTTAGAATTGTCAGAGAACCAGACTGATTTTCTAGGTAGCTTCAGACCTCTTGGTTATTGTCTATGTTTTGTGGAACTTCCTGTCTCCCTCCAAAATTTGATTACAGCTAGTTTGTAGGAAAGAAAATTATTGGAGAGCTCTTTAATGCTCGTATAATTAATCCCCCATGAAGCCAAAAGTGTGAAGGAGGGCATAGAGTGTGGCAGGACCAGGTATCCCTGGAGTGTAAACCATTTTCTCATGCAATTTACTTGTCCCTTTAGGACCTGCTTGGTTTAATCCCATAAATATTACTAGATGACGCCTTCTTGTTATTAGGGTAATTACTGCTAGCTACTTTCACAAGCAGCTCTGAAATTCAGTAGGCTAATACAATAAAAATTTATTTGTCACTCACATTCCAGTCTTGTATGGTTGCATGTTTCTCCTTTAAATAACAATACAGTGAATCAGGCCTAGCAGCACAGACCTGTAATCTCCCACCACCCTGAAAGACTGAAGCAGGAGAATCAAGCTCAACTCAGGCAACTTAGTAACTGAGGGAGACTGTCACAAAATAAAAAATTAAATAGGGTTGGGGAAGGAGTTCAATGCAAAGGCCCTGTGTGCAATTCCCAGTATAACAGGAAGAAAAATACAATGATCTGGGCCCTTTTTATATTATACTGTAACTATGTTCAGGTCCTTTACTTCCAGTTTCATAGGAAAAAGAAAGGAAATAGTGTGTTTTGTGTGATTCTGTAATGCACACCTTGCTCCAGTTCACAACATGGCACCCAAGTCACTGTCGAAAGCTGTCACATTTCTTCTTGATTGTATTGGGTGATATATTATGTACCCCCAAGTCCTCATACACTTTTTATGGGGCTGAATCTGGCCCCTGCTTGTGATCAGTTTGTTGTCTAGGGCCGGGATTGGTGATATGAGTGCTGCACCCGCCCAGGGGTGGAGCCGACATACAGTGTAAATGAGACAGGTCTTCCTCTTGCTCACTTCCGCCCTCTCTTGCCAGTGTGCCTTGCTGCTTGTGGCTGCCATGAACGGTGGCCCTGCCACGTCATGCTGCCTTGGAGCCAACTGAGTATGGACTGAAACTTCTGAGAAACCATAAGAAATAAACCTTTCCTTCCCTAATTTTGGGTGTCAGGTATTTTGTCTCGGCAACGAGTAAAATGTAACTAAGACATTGATACTCAAAATGAAACAATGGGACAAGAAAACAGCCTAGAAGTCTTGTCATAGCTGTCCTCCGCAAGCCAGGTTCACAGGTAAGTGAATTAGCTAATACTCAGCTCATGATAGGCAGCTGAGGTCGCATGATTACTTGAATGAAGCTTCATGAATAAGGATTTAGCATTCATTGAAGAACCATTAAAAATTTTTGCATTAGGTACTCGATTTTGACTTGTGTATCTGGAAAACACCAGCATTCAGATAATAACAGCACTGTTGTCTAGTGTAATAAGCATCTCTTCTCTCCCTCACCTCTGGAGGTTAAGTGCTTTTCATGGTTGTGTATCAATTCTACACTCTCCCATTTCCCTATTCTCTTTTGAATTCAAAAAGTCCACTTCAACCATAGCATCCCAGTATCTTCACCAATTAGTGCCTAAAATTCTTCATGAAGAGCTTTTACTGTGAGGCTTCTTTAGTGTAAGACTATGGCTAGAGAACAAATGAACAGTTCTCACAGGATGAATGCATTCCAGTGTGTCTCTCTGCCAAAGTATTTTCATTTCTTCTACAATTATTAAACAATTTTTGGCATTTTAATTTTCAAAGGTGAGCAAAGTTAGATTTAGATTTCCTCCCAGCTGCTCAAGTTGGTGTGATGAATATACACTCGCTGGTGTGCACATTTGTAAACACAGCTCAGCACAACGTGATGACCCTACTTTGGTTGACTGCACTTTGAATTTAGGTGTTTTATATTTTGCCATTATTAATTAGCAATGCTGTATTGGATGAATAAGCTCTGCCACCCAATATTGATGTTGTTGAGCAGTAAGATGGTTTTCTTCAGATTTTAAAATAATTGATGAAGATTTAATATATTTGATGTATACCATGTGATGATCTACACTGCTCCTAGCCACTTGCAAAAAACTATCCTTTAAGTCTTTCCCCTAACACTTGAGCCTGAGTAACCATCTACAATAATTTTTATGTTGTTTTGAGGTATAATGATGTATGACAAATTGTACATATCCAAAGTATGTGATTTAATATGCTTGGATAATGAATGCACCCATGAAACCATCAACAGTACCAAGATAATGAATATATCTACCATTCCCCTAAATTTCCACATCTTTGTTTGCCATCTCTACCCAAAGTCTCTCGGCCCTAAGTGAACACTGACATGATATTCTTCACTTTGTGGATTACTTTGCATTTCTGAGCCTGTATTCCATTTTTGTCTATTTTCTCTTGTCCAGGATAATCTTGAGATTACTCTATATTGTTTTAGGTATCAATACTTCATTCATTTTTTATTATTGATTAGTATTACATTGTGTCAATTTGTTTAGTCTCTTACTTGTTGATTGCCATTTATGATATTTCCAATTTTATGGCTGCCATGAACACTTGCTCAAAGTAAGCAGAGCCTAGGGAATTGTTATGGTTCAGATTTAAAATACGTTCCCAAAATCTCATGTGTTCAGAGGTAGTACTCTTGTAGAATGACTGAGTTATGAAGGCTCTACCTTCATGAGTGGGTTCATCCATCATCGTGTTCACAATTTGATGGCATTATTGGGAAGTGATGGAAACAGGAGATGGGATCTATTCAAAGCAAGTGTGTCACAGGTATATGATCTTGGGGTCTCTCATCTGGTCCCTGCCCGCTTTCTCTCAGGCCCCTTTCTCTCTCTGGCTTTGCTGCTCTCTCACTGCTTCCTGGTAGCTATAAGATGAGCAGCTTTTTTTTGCCATGCCCTGCTGCCAAGCTATCTCTGCCTTACCACCGGCAGCTATAACCACGGAGCCAAGTAACCATGGACTGGAACCTCTGAAACTGTGAGCCAAAATATATCTTTTCTACTTTGAGTTGGTTTTCTCAGGTATTTGGGCACAGCAATGAAAGCTGACTAAAGCAGGAATATAGGACAAAGGAATGGAGAAAGGTTTTTGAATGAGTATAAAATTGCAGTTAAATAGGAGAGACAAATTGTGTAATTCTGTAATAATGAATTGTTGTGGTTTAAAATAACTAGAAGAGAAGATTTTTTAATGTTTCACAATGAGGAAATATGTTTGGGATGATGGATATATTAATTATCCTGATTTGATCATTGTACAGTATATACATGTATTAAAACAACAATTTGTATCTGATAAATTTGTATAATTATTATGTGTCAATCAAAAAACAAACAATGAAACAAAGACTTTTTAGGAACATATGCTTTCATTTCTCTTGGGCAAATTTCTTGAAATGATTTAAATTTTTAAGAAACTTCTGTTTTCCAAAGTGGTTGTTCCATTTTTAGCCCTCCAGCAGAATAAAAGGTTTCATATCCCCCACAGCCTCAATAGCACTTAATGAGTTCAATAATTAATGACCATAGATTAATAATTCAGGATAAATATCACATTAGTCCTGCATCCAAGGGTTAGAAAATACAAGTTATCCCCAGTCATCTAGTACACATTAATTAATGTTATAAAAAAATAAAAAGCAAGACAGAGACTAGGTTGTTTACAGAGAAAGGAAAGGTTTCAGGGAAATCTTTTTTTATATCATTTTGCCATGATGTTCTTCAGTCTATACCTGTTTTCCAGAGCCCATCCCTTTAGGAAATTATTCCTTAAGCTACACTAGGGAATAGAGTCCTTATAGTTATTCTCTGCCCTCTCAGACAGTGGCATGGACTACGTCTTAGGCTTCACTTATTGTGCAATAACTAAAGAAGACAATATTATGTTTTGACACACATACACATAGTGAAGTGGTTACAGTAGCCAAGCAAATTAGCATATGCATCATCTTGTATAGTTACCATTTTATTTTTTGTGACAAGAGTACCTAAAAATCTATCCTTTCAGCAAAAGTTCTGAATGATAGGATCTTATTAACTATAGTCTTCATGTTTTACACATTAACTTTCTGCGCTTGTTCATCCTACATATCTTGAGGACATCTTTAAAGATAAAAATTAGCATTAGCAACCACATCACCACCAAATCAATGGAAATGGCTTTCTTTCCCAGATTTATATTCAAAACCCTTTGATTTCAATATGTTCTCTAAGTCTCGTTCTTCTCAGTATTTCAGTATGGAAATTAGCATAGCTTTTGTCTAGTGGGTTTTTATGAGCAAGGCTCCTTTTTATCCTGTGCTACATAATCCATTGTCAGTGCCTCTTAATGTGGAATTTCTTAGGATAAATAAACTGCCTCTCAAGAAAGGACCGCCCCTGCACCCACATTTTTTTCTCACTATAGAATTCCTCTCCATGGAGCCTTTAATTTTAGCTGAAGTTGATATGTCTGAAATTTGAACCACTGGGGATCCAGTGAATGCCATCTCTCTGTCTTTGGACTCCTCAAGAAAAAGAAAAAAGGAAAAAACATTCTGGTTCTCAAGTAGCATTTCTTTGTCTTGCAAAAATGAAGAGTTTTTTTCCATCTGCTCTCCATCAACTTTTAAGCCTCAGTTTAGTGTCTAATAATGTAGCTTATTTCTTAAATTACCCATCTCCTCCAAAAAAGCATCTATAGGATGGACTCATTTCAATGACTTCAAATGCCTTCTACCTTTCTTGTTTACCTTTGCTTTCCTTCCTAGACATTTTTACATATGTGTTTGGTTAATTACCATATAGTTAAAATGACATTTATAAGAAGGGTTTCTACATCATATGAATTTCTTTAAAAGGATAGATTTGTGTAACCAACACCATCTACAAGATACAGAACAGTTCCATCTCTTCCAAAGCCCTTTGTAATCTCATCCACCTGTAGCAATTATCCTGACAAATGACCTGTGGCTATAGTTTTGCCTTTGCCAGAATGTCATATAGATGAAATTACACCATATGAGACACTTGAGACTGGCCTCGTTTACTCAGCATAATGCTGTTGAGATTTATCTACCTTGTTGCATGTATCAATAACTCTCATTATTTCATTGAGAAGTCATTATGCATTGCATGGCTATATTACAGTTTGTTTACCTATAGCCACTAAAGCTTATTTGTGTTGCCAGTTTTAGGTGATTTCCAATGATCGCTATAAACATCAGGGTATAGATTTGTGTGCAAGCATGTACTTTTATTTCTCCAGTGTAAATGCCTAAATCGGAATGGCTGAGCCCCATGTCAGCTCTCTGTCTCCATTCGCAAGTTGTGATTAAAAAGAAATAAACCCTGAGGAAGGTTTAAAGTTTTTAAAAAATTAGTTGCAGTAAAGAACATGATCCCTCTCAAAATCCTCTCTCTCACTTTAAACACACTCATCCCATTGTTTTGCCACTATCTGAAGCAGTTCTGGAAATCCTCATTCTTGAGTGTCTTTAGTTGCACTGTTGTAGCTGCCTCAATATCCTGAATTGATTCAACCTGCTTACTTTGTGTGGTCCTTCTGACTTTGGAGAACAGCCAGAAATCACACAGTGCCAGTTCCAGTAAAGAAGGTGGATGAGATCATGTAGCAGAAAATGCGTCCCCCCCACCCCCCCGCCAGCCAGTATACTACAGCTTGTTAATTGCCCAGGTAGTAGTTCCTGTTCTGGATCCAGTTGCTTCTGTCTCTTAGGAATGAGTGGGCACTATGATGCATAGCTGGTCATATGACACATGTCGTATAAATCAATCTCTGATTGACAAGCCATTCTGCCTAAGTACTTCCTGTTAGCTTATCCAATATAAACCCTAGACCACCAGAAATAAGGGCCTGATATTTTGGGAGTAATTCCAATTAGAGTCTGTTGATGTAAATAAATCTGCCTCCAAATTCTGGATGTTGTTTCAGTGTTTCTGCTTGCTGTTGCATCTGGTGCATTTGCTGGGAAGAGCAACCAGGCTGACCTCTTTGGCCACCAGTCATGACCCTCATGGATGGAGCAAGGACCTCTCCAGGTCCCAGTGGGAAGGTGCACCCTTAAGATCTCTCAAGTCCCCTCAGAGGTCTGGAGGAGGATTCCTGGCTTCCTACTTGACCAACTCAAATCAGAGCCCAAAGGGAGGAGAGAACAATCTGTCTGTCTGTCTCTGCCTACCTGCCTGTCTGATTCCAGTAAGACCTCAGTTAGTCCATCTGTCAGTCCTGCTTAGTTCAAGCAGAAGAGCTTGATCAGCTCTTGTTAGTTAAGGCCATCCTCAAGGAAAAAACAGTTGCAACGTTTAATCCCTGAGTGCCTGCCAAATGAATGTGTGAGTGAGTGGAACAGGCAACATAAGCAATAAGCTGCTCCATCTGTGCACCAAGACTATTCCCAGTACTGGCTGCAGTGACTGACTGGACCCTCACCCACACTTCTGTGGCAATTGACATACGGTATAACAGAGGCCTCACACACTCTTTAGCTAAGTTGTGCCTAAATCCTGGCAAGGGGCATAGCCAGGCAAACATCTGAATGGTCTCTCTCTGAGAAGCACTCACCCTTTGTCTGTTGTGCCATCATTCAAGATACACTATATGGAGATAGAATGGGATCTAATTTGTTAAAACTCACAGTCCCTGACTGCAGGAAAAGGAGTTTTTACAGAGCTAAAAATGAAAACAAACCACTACTTGCATCTCAAAGGAAAAAATAAAAGGAAGAAGAGGTTCATTCTTCCTGAAAATTCTGCCTTGGCATCCTCGTTGGCTGCCAAAGTTTCTGCCAACACTGATAGCTTCACTCCCCACTCCCAGGTCACCTATTTCTGGTTTATTGAACTGGTTCCAGCTATCCATTGCCTGCATTTAGCCACAGAGGCCCTCCCTCCACAGTCTTCTGTTCACACACATATCCTTGTCAGATGGCATCATCTAACGCCCACCAGAGATGACTGCCAACAATTTCTTCTGAGTTCCACATACTGACTGAGAAAAAATTGGACAGTCAGCCCTGACCAGTGTGTTGCAGCCTTTTGGGCCTAAATAGATAGGACAGACCAAGATCCATCAAATTGGGCCCCCAAGACCCCATGGCCATTGCAAAAGCCTGTGACTTTCCTGGTTGACAGTGGAACAGAATTCTGTCTTCAAAAGTTCCCTCTGTCAAAAAGTTACCATCATTAGGGCCGCTGCGACTCTTGCTGTTTGCCCCTTCTGCCAGGCACAAACTTACAGCCTGGGAGGACATCTGCTTCACACAAAGCCTCACTTTTGTTTAACCCTACACATTCAATTTTGGCTGTTCCTCCAAGAGAACAATGATGTCTGCATCAGCCTGAGACAGATAACTGCAATCCAAAAGTTATGAAAACTCTCCTCCCAGAGGTATAAGCTAAAGACTTGCTGCTGGGCCTGGACATCAACCATGCCACCTCACTGTGACCCCTGTAGCTATCAGATGTCACAACAAGCACAAACAGGCATCCACTCACACATCAGTCTAACAGGTTGTTAATCAACTTGGGCAAGATCTCTGTACTCTCAACAATGCAGAAAAGATGGTTTCCTCTGCTTGTGAGTTGTTCCCATAAGCCTCTTCAACTGGGAAAATCCTGAGATAAAAGGCCAGCTTACTTGGACTCAATTGCCATAAGGGAGTTAAAAACTCTCCCACCTTGGCTCTGCACCTGTGTCCTGAATGACAAGAAAGCCATCCTAGTTGTCAAGACAAACCCACAAGGTCATCTGACAGGCTTTCAGATTCAACCCAAGCCAGAAAACACTTTATCCTATTCTGCCCAGGACCCTGAGTCTGACCTGTATCCTCTTGCCATTCATCAACCCCAGGCTGCTCAGCCAGCTCTGACACCACCACTGCATCACAGCCTCCTGCTCTACTATTAGCAACTATTTCTGACTGTTTAACACTAAAGAATGCCACCATATTTTATATGGGGCTCAAACCTGGTTAAAATCAAAAGTCCCCACCACTGTGGTTGGTCCCAATGCTGGTTTAAACCCAGTCTTCCCCTCTCCTGATCACATCCAAACTGGACTGTAATGTGACAGATGGCCATGAAGCCTTAGATCAGTACCACACTGCTTCCTGGCAGACCTCAAAGAAGGAAACATGTCTAAAGTTACGGAAGCCCCCACTGAAAAGAAATTCTGCCAAAACAGATCCTGCGAGATTGATAGACACTTTATCAAACATGAATTCCTGTACATACTTGAGTGCCTTATACCTCTCCTGGGACATGACCAGCCTCCCTCTCACTTGGGTTGACAATTCCATACTTGATATTGACACTGACTATACCCTGGGAGGAAGAGTAGCACCTACATTTTGGCCTGAGATGCTAATAATCATAACCCTGAAATTTTGAGACTCATTTCCAGAAGTATGGGCAAAGGACTCAACTCTGGGGCTTGCTATCACTTGTGCCCCTTTGGTGATGGAGCTGTGTTCCAAGACAACCCCCACCTGCATCAAACAGTACACCTCTGCTGCCTGTAAAGTCAGTTCAAGATCTCCAAGCTGCCAGTGCTGCCGTGATTGCCCTCTGTATGTGTTGCCTGCACAAGAGCTCTGCTACAATATCTGACAGAAACTGGTTATCAGAAAGAAAATCCATAAATGTCTTGGTGTTCCTGGCTTCTATATGCTTACTCAGACTGTGACCACCCAATGGCCTGCCTATGAGGATTACCTCTCCCCTCTGCCTCTGCATTCTAATGGCCACTGTCCTTCTGATCAAGAAAACTGACAAGTTCACCTTAGACTAACTGTCCAGGTGCCACATGCTGTACTGGGATGAACAGTTCTAAAAATTGGACCCCCTAACAGGTGCTGAATACACCTGGTTTATGGATGGAAGTAGCTCTGTTAGAAATAGTCTGACATTCTAGACTTGCTATGGTCACCTTGGACAAAACTATTTGGCGAAAACCCTCCGGCAGAGATGGTTTGCACAGCAAACTGCTGTTTGGAAACCTGCCACTAACAAGGCAAAATAATCCCATTGAGAGGCCCAAGCTCCCTCTGGGGATCTAACTGACTGAAACATCAAACTGAGCCAACGAAACTCTACCTGGTATTCCTGGATGATCACAGCCAGACCTGCCCCCACCATTTGCTCTGCAAGCTCAAGCTGCAGCTCTGACACCAGTACCCCTGCAGCCAGCTCAGGCTTCAGTATCTGTGTCACTGACCGTAACCTCATGCATTACAGTGGCCTCTTCCCATTTAAAGATATATAACTACATTACACAGAAATAAAACATAACCCTGCAGAAACAGTTTGGAACCAGTTAAAAGACCAGCTGTATGTGTAGACATTCCTAAACACATACAACCCAGGTACATATTAACTATGGCTATGAGTTTCAGAAATCCAGCCTTAGATCCACTGAAAACTTTACCTGGACAGCCCCTCTGAGGTTCACCCTGAAGAGTCAGTGCACACTGACGAGTCTGTGCACTACTGAAGCCTGAGGACTCAGTTCACAAAGTTGCTCCACACCTATTTCTCTTGATTTTTGTGCCTTTTCAGATTATTTACCCTAGTCCTTATTTCCCTACCTCCTGCTAGCTGTGTTTTGTTTTGTTTTGTGTTTTTGTTTTTTGTTTTTGTTCTCCTTAAGCTGTATGAATGGTTGCCCCCAAGAGAAAAAAACAATCAATCAAACACTTGACCAAGATTTGAAAAGCATCCAAGACACAATAGACACTCTACTAGATCAGATTAACTCCCTCACTGCCTTGCCAGAGTAATGTTATAAAACAAACAGCCCTAAATTCTAGTTGGACCTTGTCTCTGAAGTTCATATGTAATATGTGCAGCAAAAATTTACCAGGGAAACTAAAAAAAGGGGGAAAATGGAGCAGAAAATGCTCCCCCCAGCCAGTATATTTCAGTTTTTTAGGTGCCCAGGCAACAGTTCCTGTTCCAGATCCAGTTGCTCCTGTCTCTCAGGAATGGATGGTCACTGTGATACATAGCTGGTCACTGTGATGCACATTGTATAAACCAATCTCCAAATGACAAGCCACTCGGCCTCTGCACTTCCTTCTTGCTTATCCAATACAAGCCCTAGGTCACCAGAGATCAAGGCCTGATATTTTGGGAGGGATTCCAAAGAGTATCCAGTGACATAAATAAATCTACCTCCAAATCCTGGGCATCATTTCATTGTTTCTGCTTGCCATTACAGTCACATAGTCATGCTTTTTGTTTGTTTTTTGTCTTTTGTTTTTATTTTTGTCTTTTTCTTTTTGAGACAGGGTCTCATTACGCAGTTCAGGCTGGGCTTGAGCTCACTTTGTAGCCCAGGCTGGTCTCGAATTTGCAATGATCCTCCTGCCTCAGCCTCCCAAGTGCTGGGATTACCAGCATGTGCCACCATGTCTGGCAAGTCATGCTTTTATTTGACAAAAATTTCCATAAAGAATTGGTCAAGGAAGGATGAAAATATAAAGTAAAATATAATGAATACTTACATGAAAAAATTCATTATTATAAAAGGCATGTTGCTGTTAATGCCACTCAAAACACTCAGAATACTGTTCCCTTCAGTCACACATACGCTATCATTCTTAGCAATGTGTCTTTTCCTGTAATTAGTTCTTTTTTAAAATTTAAACACTCATCACAGTTTACAATCACCCTTTTTATTTAGATTATCTTTGTTCTGTTCATAGAATTACTGTAGTTTTCAAAACAGTTAACTATATACTCTTTGGAATCTTTAAAATAATACTGTTTAAAATTTTAGTTCTTATTATTGTTAGGATACAGAAATGTGACTGAACTTTGCCCCTTGAATTTGAAAAACTTACTAAACTCATTAATTCTAGAACATTTTATTTATTTATTATTTATTTATTTAATTCACACATTCATTCATTTTCAGACAGAGTCTTGCTGTATAGTTTGGGAAGGCATCTAACTCACTATGTGGCTCAGACTGGCATCAAACTCATGGCAGCCCTCCTGCCTCAGCCTCCCAAGTTTTGGAATTACAGTAGTGTATCATCATGCCTGGCTCTATAATATATTTTTTAATAGAGTCCTCAGGATATTCTCCATAGATAATTACATTAACTGCTGATCAAGGCAATTTTATTTCTTCCTTTCCAATTGGTATACACTTTCCTTGCTTATTATACTGGCTAGGGCTTCCAGTATGATGTTGAATAAGACCAGTAATTTTGCATATTATCTGTTTCAGAGTTATGCATCTGAAGTTGTTCCTAGGATCCTGTTACTATCCTTTGACTGTTTCTGGGGTCCAGCATTCCCTCTCTCATGCCTGATGTCTTCTCTGTTTTTTTCCTTTGTCAGACTAGCTAGATATATCCATTTTATTGATCATTTCAAGAGCAAGCTCTGGGTTTTATTGAGTCCAATCACGACCTTATGAGATTGCTCACTTGAGCTCTCTGATTTCTTCAGTCTCTTAGAAACTTTCTGACTCCCTGAGGTTTCACTTTCTAATTCTCAGGTCAAGAGTTAGAGATTTAGTTGGCTTCCTCTGACATCTACTTCCTGCAACCATGTCTACATCTGGAGCCACATAGCAGCAGGATGGAAGACAAAAAAAAAAAAAAAAAAAGCAGAAGAGATTTTTGCTCACAGGTGAAGCTCTATGGCGGCTCTGGGCAGAAGCATTTCCTGCTCAGAAACTGTCATCTGGCTCCCTTGCAGGCACATTACTGCAGCCAGTGCTGCAGTATGATCTGGTTGTGGCTGAATGGGAGAGAATCAGGATAGAAAATGTCAGGGAGTCACCAGACATCCCCCTTTGTGTTCCTCCAAATAGAAAGAGAGAGTTAGAACCTTTTCTTTTTCACACCAGGTGTGTTCTCTGAGGGTCAGGGCTGCCTCTGAGGTTAGTTTTCCTTCTAGTCTACCAGCTACCACTGGTCATTCAGGTTTCTGATAGTTGTTCCAGTGTTCTGCCCGAGGTTGGAACTTATGCTCAGTAGGAGAAACAGGGTGAAATATTTGCTTGACTTTGACATTTACTTACTAACTTATTTCTCTAGAATTTTCTGATGGGAGTTTGAATACGGGTGGTTCTCACCAAAACTCATGAAGAAATTGTAATGCCGTTGAGAAGGTGGAACCCTTAAGGGATAATTAGATCACAGGAGCTCCACCCTAATGAATGAATTAATGTCTCTGGAGAAACTGAGTATGGTGTCTTGAGACTGGATTGGGTCACAGAGGAATAAATTGGTTTTCCCAGAATGGTCCTAGTTACTAAGAAAGCAGGCTGGTGCACAGCAAGGTCACCCTGGGGTTTTACCCCTTCTGAACATGCCTTCTTACCACTTTTGTGTGGCTCACCATGAGCCCTCTCCAGAAACCCAAGAAGATGTGGACACTGTGCTCTTAGACTTCCAGAAACTGTGACCTAAATACACTTCTTTCTTTGCATGTTTTCCAGCCTTGGGTATTTTTCTTAGTGCAACAGAAATTGACAGCAACAATTTACCTTAGCAAGAGAAGTAGAGATAGTTCAGCAAACATTGGATCCCCACTCCCGAAGATTAACTGTGAAATGTGGATAAGTCCTTCCACAGTGAAAAATCTATCTTGTCCTTAGATACTATTCACAATACCTAAAGAAAAACAAGACAGAACCACTAATTCACAGGTAAATCAGCCGTTTAAAGTTCATTCTGAGAAAAATAATATCACCAGATACTGTTGCCTGTAAAAAAATTTTACCAGACGCTTGAACTTGAGGTTCGAAAATGATTTAACCACTGTCTAAGCTTTGTCTGCAGTAAACCAAAGCCAAGCTACATCACCGTGTTCACAATGGCACTTGTGCAACAGATTTATGAATGAAGTAGTGAAGACCCCCCGAGATGAATAAAACTCACGGAGCGCCCGAAGAATTTGAAATGGAGCGTTTATTGCCAGGCCTGGCGGCACAGTCTCATCAGGAATCGATCCGAGACTGTACACCGCGTGGTGTCCTGGAGGGGCTAATGAAACATTAGGACAAAGGGAGGAGGGGTTTCACAAGCGCGGGTACAGAAGCAAATTGCATTGGTTAGTTTAAATGGCTCTTTTACATTATTGGAGGGGACATTTCATAGGGAGGTCCGCGGTCGGGCGGTGGAGGGGTACATTCCTAAGTCATGAGGAGCAGTAACAGCCCAATTCCCGGAATGGGGGTGGACAATTACAGGAAACAGAAACTCAGGCGGGCCAAGGAAGGGGCAATGATCTGGGAAGGGGCTTCTGGCGCATACAGAACAGGAAAACGGCGCTTTGGTTAGTCATAGGCTATAACAATGAAAGCCAAAGAAGTCGGTATTTCTTAAGTGCAGCTCTGCCTGGGTTACATGGGTGACTTTTCTCCAGGCACATCCTGCAGAGATGAACACAGGTCAGCTTCCCACACATCAGCCCTGTGCACTCAAGTCTGCGGTATAAAACTCTCAACTCTTGTCAAGTTATGATCCTTAACCCCACTTTTCATACTTTATTTTGGTTCCAGTCTTGATATAGGGGAATGCAACTCCCAACCTACTATATGTCCAGCACGAGTTCATGTTCTCTAAAATCGAAGAACGAATTTTAGAAACAACGGAGGGCAAGAGCAGAATATATTTATTGAGAAAAAGAAAGCTACTGTCTGAGGGACAGAAGGGGTCCCAAGTGGGTTGGCAAAGTCTCTGTCTTTTTTAGGGACTTTTATAGAGTAAAACCATGAGGTGAGACGGGTCCAAGGCAGGGAAAAATGGGAACTTGCAAGGTGAGCATAAGGTGGGACATACCTATGGTTAACCAATAAGATTAATTGCTCACGTAAAATTGATTAAATCAAGGACAAATGGGGAAGCAAGTCACGTAGTAAGCATAGTAAGCGGGGATGCTTAACAGCAGTGACTCTCCCTGGGGGAGGGGGGACGCTGGCTCCTGACTTTCTCAGGGTGATAGAGAACTATTTAGAATATCGGTTCTTAGGATATGGGTCCATTTGTTTGATCTTTTGTCCTGAGGCCTGGCCCACAGCTGGAGAGGTCTGTGTCCCCCACAGTTGCAAAGTATCTGGGCTTTTGCACTGGCTCCTTCAAGGACCTAGCCCTGTCTGATTGCCTATATTTCTAACTAAGTCAGCTGCCTGTAACAGTCTGTTTTTTTCACAAATTTATTTATTTTACAAATTTCATAGCCCTGTAAACTAAGACAGTGGGTTTTTTTTTTTTTTTTTGAAAGCCCATAAGCAATTTATTTTCTTACATCCAGATTTTGGAGTCAGTGGAGAGTAAAGCCCAAGAACTAGGGAATTATAGATAAAGGTACCTGCCGCTATTACTGATAAAACTAGTAGGATAAACTGGTTCTAGATCTCAAGCTAAATGGCACTGCTAACACTTTGTGCCTTCACCTGCCAGACTCACCCACGCAATTTCAGACTCAGGTGGGCGAGGACAATCTGCTTCCTGTCTCCCACTCTGTGTAGAAGAGAAGATAGTCAGCCCTGCTCCCAAACTCACCAATCAAATGAATTGTGCCTCTGTGTGTGTGTGTGTGTGTGTGTGTGTGTGCATGTGTGTGTGTGTAGTAATGGGTATTAGAAAGTTAGGAAGTACATAGTTAAAAATATTAAGCCAGTGGCAGCTTCTCTGTATAGGACAAGAAAGGTATGTGCTTTTTCCTTTGTTAGTTTCCTGTCTTGCATGGGCTTCCAAGATAGATAGCCACAAACTAAACAACATAGTATAAAACTTCAAAAAAAAAAGTCAATTGTCTACTCCAAGGAGGAATAGAGAGGCATTAAGTTCTCTTGGAAGTATGTCTCCTTCATTCCAAGTGCACCCTTTTCATAAAGTATTCTCTGGTCTTTGTTATCAGCATAGTTCAACTTCTGTTTTGAGTAGCTGCCAGACCCCGTGGGTGGTGATACACAGCCCAGTGAGAGCAAGAGTTAGCAATGAGAATGCTAGAGCTCCTTACAATAAAAATAGAGCGTTCTTAGGATAAAACCTCCCTGAGGTGTAACATGAATCACACAAGGCTCTAACATTAAAATGAAGTTATCCGTGGAGCGGACAAAGCATTTCAACATTTTTCCTCTTCTATCCGCTTCTAGGAAGATGACATTATCTTAAGCCTAGATGGTTCTGAATGGCCAAACATCTGCATAATAGCTTCTTTTTGTCCTTTTATTGCATTGAATAATTGTCCCTGTTATCTCCTGCATTCCCAAGATAAGCCTTTATGCCGGGGATTTTAAAATTTCATTTAACTTACTTTGAAAAGTCACTAGACCAAGTTCACCTACAGTTTTATTCCTTACCAGGATAGAGACCAGGTTCTCTGAACAGGATCACAAAATAAAATTCTCTGATGATTGTGCTATAGATTGATGGGGTATAAAGTGAATTAAATGTATATTACTTTTGGGACTAAAAAGACTATGGAAGTTTCTCCTGAGGTAAGCTTGAGCAGGAGACTGATACAGGGGAACAAAACTTCCAACCTACTAGATATCTTGTATGAGTTTGTGTTCTCTAAAATTGAATGAATTTTAGGAACAATGGAGGTTAAAAGAAGAATATATTTTTTGAGAGAAAGAAAGCTTCTATCCTAGAGAGAGACAAAAGGGGTCCCAAGTGGGTTGCCAAAGACTCTGTCTTTCTAGGGACATTCATAGAGTAAACCACTAAGTGAGATGTCCAAGGTGGGGAAAAATGGGAACTCGCAAGCTGGGCATAAGGTGAGACAGAACTGTGGTCAATCAGTAAGATTAATTACTCAGGTAAAATTGATCAAATCAGGAACGAATGGGAAAGTGAGTCACATAGCAAGCAGGCATGATTAACAGCAGTGATTCTTCCTGTAGGGAGTTGAGATGGTGGCTCCTGGTTTCCTCAAAGAGATCCATACCTATTTAGAATATCAATCACTGATGTTTATACTTAGGGTGTGGTTGCATCTGTTTTACCTTTTGTCTTGAGATCTGGCCCACAGCAGGGAGGTGTTTGTCTCCTCCAAGGTTGCAAGGTATCTGGTCTTCTGCACTGGCTCCCTTTGAGGGCCTACCCCTGTCTGACTGCCTATAATATTTCTAACTGAGCTGCCTGTAACAAGACTAACTCCCAATAATTAATACCAAGATTTAGAAGGCTGATGGATTTTGTCTTAAAGATCCAAGAATATTTGAAGTTTTTTGATGAGGTTGGTTATAATGCAATTATATTGCCAAGTCCTGGACAAAAAATCTTCTCTCTCTGGTACAACCCTCCATATCTAGTTCCAAAAGAGCTAGTCAAGAAGCAAAGTTTACAGGAACAACTGTTTTCAAGAATTGTAGAACAATTTCCTGCTAAGGAAATTATAAAAAGTATAAACAACACCTTTTATTATATACTAGTGAGCTACAATATAGTGAAGAATTTCCTGATTGTCTCAGTTGGCTTGGGCTACTATAAAAAATTACTATTGCCTGGGTGGCTTAAATAACACCCATTTCTTATAGTTTGTAAGGCTGAGGAATTCAAGGCCAGGGCACTGGCAATCCAATGTCTCCTGAGGGTTCTCTTCCTGGGAAGCAAATAACTCTCTTCTTGTATCTCTCACATGATTAAGAAAAAAGAGAGAGAGAGACTGATATTGAATGATGGATCACACATATAGATCCCAGGCTCTTGTGTAAGATGAGCAAAGAATTGTAAGTGCAGGTCCAATAGCAAAAGTAAAAGTAGCTCCAATTGCTGAAGATAATGCAAAGGTGTGCTCAGGGAAGGTTCATGACAATAAACTAGAATAGGACACAAACAAAAAAGTGGTATCAGAGCAACACAAAAATAAAAAGCACATGGATAATGCAGGCTTTTGGATTTTAGAAGAAGCGGGCATCAGTCTGGGGGCCTCTCATTGGATTTCTGGATAAGGCTGACAGGAATGATTGACAGAGTGCTTGTTACTGGGTTATTGGTTTAGCCAGCCAGAAGAGCAGGTAAGACCTTTTGGGCACAGATTTTGTTTGTTTTTTCTCTCTAAAATGCTTCAGAGTTCTTTTTCTTCTTTCCTTGTCTCTCTCTCCTAGGCAAAGGAATTCAAGGAACTCTTCCTGGTACTGGAAATTGTTTTCTGCTTTTCCCCCATGTAGGGTGTACGGGAGTGATCACTGTTTTTCTCCCAGCCATAGACCTACAGGCCTTCTTGAAGTTTATTTCCCCTTTTCTTTCTCCTCCACCCCCACCCCATTTTTGGTCACTCCACTGGCATGAGTCAAGTAGTCAGAGAGCCTATTGTTAACCCAGTTAAGAACAAAAGGTACTATATGTGCAAATCAGAGTTTAGAACAGTAGTACCTCAGGTCACAAATAGTTTTGTTTTTGAACAATTTGGTTCATAAACAGAAGCCTGTGGCAATTTTTTTTTACAAACTCTGCATCAGATGACAAACATGACCATGACCATCTTTCCCACACGAACACACAAATGTGCCATCTTTTCCAAAATTGTAGAACAGAATAAATTCATGAATCCAGCTACCACTGTACTTCATTCTGTTGTGACCTATTTCTCTGGAAAACCCTTATCTATAGCCATAGTTGTAGCCATAGCTGTAGCCATAGTTGTAGTTGAGGAGGCTTTTAGTTGGAGATTCTTTACTTGTGCTCTGACATTTGAAGGCCAAATATTTAACCAAGAGATTTTAATTGTCCCACAGTGTCCTACTTCCTGGTTAGGCTAGGGGGCAATTCTCAAATTCTGAAAAAGTTCAAAATGGATTTTACCTGTTAGGACTATACCAGCTTTCCCTGACTAATTAACCAACAGGCATATCCTGCTTCATGATATAATGGAATACCTGACTAAAGAAAATCCTTCTTCCTCTACATATCAGAAAAGAGAGGAATTACTTTGGGTGTCTTGTACCAAAGACCAGGACAAGAAGCCTGTCTAATGACATACTTTTCAAAAAGTTAGATGGAGTGGCTGCTGGATGGCCACCCTACCCAAGAACAGTAGCAGCTATAGCTATGCTAATGAAGGAAGCTTCGAAATTCAGTTTAGGAGAGATACTAGAAGTCCTGACTCCCCATCAGTTCAGAGCAATTTTTGGGACCAATTTCTTGTGTTTAACAGCAGAAAGGCTTGCAAAGTATCAGGCCATGCTTTTAGACAAACTTGGGGTTATTATAGTAACTTACATTATTCTTAATCCTTCCTCTCTGATGCCTACAGGCCCACAAGCCAGCCACTCTTGTGAACTGGCATATTTGGGCAGTATTCATGGGCAAACTACTATATGCTCATACAGAAATCTGTAAAGAAGGAGCTTGCTAACTAATAAGCAACTATCTATAAAGCACAAGCAGAAGATTCTAAAGCTCCTAGAGACAGTACACCTTCCCAAGCAGGTCTCAGCCACAAATTGCAAGGGACACTAAGGAGATATGTCTAAAGTCTCTTTGGGGAATCAAAAAACTGATAGGGTGGAAAGAAGGGAAGCCCTACAGTACAGTAGCTCCTCAAGACCCTGGCATTATTTCCAGTTCCTGAGGAATCATTCTGGTCCTTGCTCGAAGGATGAAGGGACAAGATATAAAAATACTGCATGGGAAATGTCAATGTAATTTTCGCAGCCCTAGGAAGAAAGCTTTTCCTGAGGACTTCGGGAAGACCTGGGGTTCTTCTTCAGAAGTCATGACTCTAGTATTGCTCGGGCTGCAGACAAGTAGAATCACTAATATCCCTAATTCACAACAGCTTAAACAGGGACCTGTATTGAGGCTCCAATTTTTAATTAGATCCATTATGTAGGTAGTATTACTAAGTCTATGGCTCTCACTCTGTCAGTAATTTATATGACCTCCCTCTTTGCCATTTGTCCTCCATAAGAAACATGGAAATCTGACCTATTCTTCATATTTAGATCCCACATCGCCAATGTAATAGAAAAGTTACTTTCTTTATTCCACAGTGACTAACTCTTTTCACATTATCTTCTAACAGTTTTTCTCTTCAAGCCAGCCAGTGAGCCATAACACCTCAAGGTAGTTGAAGAGCACATAATCCCTAATATGTAGGGCCTACAGCCAGAAGAAGCTACAGCAGACAGACACTACCACTCCTTCAGAACTGCATAAAGAATTATGCGCATATGTGTGAGTCAAGAGGAAATGAAACAGGAAATTAGGACATGTTAAAACTGGCCAGGGAGGTAGTTGTGACCTGCCCATTACAAAATTCCAGGACACATGTGCAGAACAGTACCCAAAGCCCTGAACGTGGAATTCCAGTGAGAATTCAAACATGTTTTTGATAGAATGGCCTAGATTTGACATCAGCCTAAGAAGTGGATGATACAAAAAGGACAGTCCACATGGAGTTAATGACAGTGTTGCCCTTGCACAATGGCCCACCCTCATACTATAAAGTATACTTTTGCTCCTACTCAGTCCAAACTCATTCTTCAGGGCCTGTTTCTTTTCCTGCCTTTAATAAAATTTTGCCACCATTTGCACTTGCCTTGACCAATTCTTTGCTCAAGACAGAAAGAACTTAGAAATCGTCTCCAGAAAGAGACTCCAGCACCCAACCTAGGAACATGCTGAGCCATCTCAGAGGCTTCTAGTAAGTCCTGAAGTCGTCTCTAAGTAAATTATATAAATGAGATTCAATCTGTATGTAAGAACCTTTAACACATGGTTCTGGTGAGGAAAATGTTACTTGGGTCATGAGATCTAGGGCATGTCCTCTGGCTTGAAACTATAGAGACTTCCAGGCAGGGTCTTTTTTATTTTTATTTCTGTTTGTCTTAGAACAATGGAAGAAGGAATGGCTCTGGTCTCCCAAGCCCAATTGTTGTACCTATACCAAGACTGCATATCACCTACTCTTTTTATAAAGGAGCTAATCTCCTCATAAGATTCCATCCTCTTGATCTAATCTGAATTATCTGTCAAAGTCCTCATCTCCAAACACCATCATATCTCAAGATTAAGATTTGAATATATGATAGGAATTTTGAGGGAACACAACTATTCAGTCCCCAACATTTCAATCCTATTCTCTGTCATGATAAGAACTGGACATGTGTGTGATGATAAGAAAAAAGCACTCTGTCAGTGCACTCCATATGAGCAGGCTTGCACCGGTGGAAAGGAAAATGGCATGACAGGCTCAATATGTTGAAGTTTATGAATTTAAAATGCTGTGCCAGGTCTAGGGCACCTTCCAGTGGGTCTTTCAGAGCATGACTGACATGATTGACAGGATGCTGAGTCATGTCAGCTGTGTCTAGTGTACATGTTTTTTTCCCATAATTCACTCCATTGTAACTGGATATGCAGTTCATACGCATGAACCTTCAATGAGCTCCAAGTAAAGAAAGGTTATTGTAAGTTATTATGCCAGGGTTGCGATTTTGGAATCTCTCAAGGCCATTTTGGAGGTCTTTGTCTTCTGATCTCTGCCTTTGGATAGTAGGCTTGAGGACAAAAGTTAGGGGGTTGGCCCTGGGTTGTTTCCCAGATTCAGGTGAGCGGCAGGGAGTGCTCCTTAAGCCCTAATTGTACTATCTCTATTAAAATCACCTTGAAACTATATTTTGTGTGACTCCAATTATACGACACTCTAGAAAAGGTAAAGCTATGGAGAAAAGATCAGCAATTGCCAGAAATTGGGTTAAAGTAAGTAGACAAAGTACAGAGCAAATTGATGGACATGAAAATATCCTTGATGATACTATAACGATGAGTACATCTCATAACACTTTTGTCCAAATCTGTAGAATGTACGACACCCAGAATAAATCCTAATGTAATCTCTAGACTTTGGGTAATTAGGATCCGTCAGTGCTGGTTTATCAATTGAAATAAATGAGCCACTTTTGGGCAAAAGGTTGATAAGGGCAGAGGCAATATATGTGTGAATGTAGAGATTATATAAAGAATTTCTGTGCTTTTCTCTCAAATTCTATAAGATGTTGAAACACGAGAGTATTTTGGCTTAATGTTGCTTTTTGGACCCATTAGCACTCTAGTCCCACCACTAAGACCTTTTGGGACAGTGTTCCTATGTCCACAGCTCTACCACTGAGGGTGACATTGATGGTTCCATCAGATGGGGGATGTACCCTGTGACCCCAGCAAGTCCAGCCCTCAGGGTCCCACATACAACATTCATTCTGTTATTTAAAACTGAAGTGGTAAAGCAAAATGGAACTTTAAAAATTAGATTTTTTTTTCTTTAGAGACAAGCCACTTCTTCCAACCTAGGGCATAACTGCAACCTCCTCCTATCCTCAGCCCAGATAAATAGATGGAATACACAGATGCTGTACCAGAAGGGCAAAGTCCAGTTTCCTTTAGTTTCACCACAGGAAAGGTAGAAAGGGAGCTTCGTTTCTTGTCTCATTGTGTTCCCTTTCCCCTCTTTCCCTTAGTACAAAAGGCCCTTGTACACTTGAGTGCAGTGAGGTGGCTATTTGGGGTAGTATGAGGCCACTCCATCTCTTTGGAGCTAGCGTTCAGTAAAGCTTTTTTCCTTTCCACCAAGCTTCCCGAGATTTTTGGGAAGCAGTAAGTACATGGACCTGAGATGTCAATGACAGAAATGGTGTACTTCTGTAACATTGGCCCTGCTCATGCTGGGTTGTGGTGGGAGAAGCAAGTCTGATGATCTCTAAATAGCTCACCACTGGGGTTTCTCTTCTTTTGTCTTGAAGAATAGCATGTTTGTAGCCTAATAATTCTATGGTCCAATCTTGTGAGTTCTAAGAAGTCCGATGATCTTCCTTCATCTTGCTCCATTTTCTTTTCCCTTTATTCCCAACTGGAAAATTTTATGTCAACATAGGCTCTTCTTTATACTGGTTTTGTTGAGATGGCTTGGTTGAGAACACACACACGCACACACACACACACACACACACACGTTTCCTTTTAAATTAGTCTATCTACCATACCTTCAGTGTTCCATTCCAAAATACCATGTTCCATTCACTTTTCTTTTCTAGTATGGACAGAGCAAGAATTTTCCAAATATTTAAGTTCTTTTCCTTTTTATTTAACAATTATTTCTTTAATTCATTTCTCTCTTCCTGGATTTTACTTTAAATAGTCAAGTGGATCCAAGCCACTTCTTTACTTCTTTGCTTAGCAATCTTCTCTGTTAAATATCTGATGTCAGCATCTCTACCTTTCATAATACAGTAAAACATGAGCACGATTCAGCCAAGTTCTTTGTCATTTTATAAAGGATTACCTTCCTCCAGTTTCCAATTACATGTTCTTCATTTCTGCCCACGATCTCAGGTGAATGGCTTTTATCATCTATATTTCTACCAACATTCTATTCATGATTATTCATGTATTCTCTAAGAAGATAGAAACTTTTTCTATAGCTCTCATCTCCTTCTTTTTTTCCAAGCCCTCACCAAAATATGACTTTAAAAGACCCCTTTTAAAGGAATATTGAATTTTTTTAGCATCTTTAAATTCTCGCAACCTTTACCTAGGACTAGGTTTCAAAGCTTCTCGCACAGTCTTAGGTCTTTTTTACCACAGCACCTCATTGATCCATACCAATTTATGTTTTAATTATGTTAGGCTATAACAAGTCACCATACACTGGGTGGGTTAAGTAGCACACATTTCTTTGCCACACTTTGTAGGCTAAGATGTCCAGAACCAGGGAACCAGCTCTGCAGAGATCCTTCATTCTTACTGTACCTCACAAAATAGAGAACAGAAAAAGAAACAGCAATCTTGTGTCTCCTGCTGCTTTTATTTGAATACTAAACCCACAACGAGGACCTCATCCTCATGTCCTAATCTAATCCTAATTACCTCCTAAAATTCTGCCTTCAAACATCATTCTATTAGTGGTTAGTATTTAAATGTAAATTTTGAGAGGACAACAGCATTCAGTCAATATCACTGGCCAAGGGATGGCATAATTTGAATTTGGTGCTTCAGAAATTGTCAGTTCTTACAGGAATACTGAGAAGCTAAGCTGTTATTCTGAGAGACTCCAGGTATAAGAGAAAGCAAGAAGAGTATAGCACTTCTCCCTACCCTACTCTACAGAGGCCTGACTACTCACTTTGGATTTAAATACTGAAATGGATTAATCTCAATGTCAGAAATAAAATGAAATATAAATAGAATTCAATGCCACTGATTGTAAACTGATACAAAAGAATAATGCCATGTAAGTCTGGAGAAGTGTAAATGGAATTAATGTACCTTCCCATAGTCCAATGAGGAGCAAATGTCTTTAATATCTAAGATAATCATGTCAGACTAGTAAAAGTAGATCACTGCTAGGTTTATTGCATATGGAGTTAGAAGTACAATAATGAAAACCATTTGATAAATCCTAAAGGAAGTCAAGAGAGGAGAATAAAGGAAAGAAAGAATATGGGAAAATTAGAAATAACTTAATAAGATGGTGATATAAGCCACACTGTAACATTAATTTCTTTCTTTTTTATTGCATATTGTTATCTTCAAAATAGTCGCACAGGTTACCAGATATAGGAAAAAGGCAAAACAATAAAATGGAACAAAACATTGAATTTCAAAAACAAAACAGAAGAAAAACTTCCACAGTTGCCATAATGCATACTGTTATCCTCCAAATAGATGTTCAGGCTACCAGCTCTAGGCCTGCAAAGTCGATCAAACATTGCGAGCGTTAAGTTACTTTTCTTTTACTTAAATTGCTATCATTTCAGCCTGAGTGCCTCTGAATCAGCCAGTTGCTTACAGGGGGTGGGGTACTATTAATTTCATTAAACCCAAATGACTAAATGCTATAAATCAATCAAGTTCCAACAGAAAACTGATGAGACTCCCAAAAGAGGGTACTGTGAGGGTAGTTTACTTAGGATTTTATAGGTGTGTCACTACAGAGGATAAGGAGCTAGTAGCTATTGAATTTATTGCCACCTCTAGGCCTGAAGGACAAAAAGTGATTTCCAGAAATTAGAGAAGGAAAAAGAGAACAAGAGGATTCTGTGGAGAAGCAATGGCTTTCCCTGAAAGAATACCATGTACCTAACCCATCCCCACTTTCCTTCCTTGTACTTTCTCCTGATGCTTCATTGGCTGAACCCAACCTAAAACCAGATGCCGTGGAAGCCCTATTAATGGAAGCTTGGGTAGCAACCAAGGCAAATAGGATGAATCTGGAGTGGGAATAAACGTTATTTGGGCTGTGTTGATCACCTTTCTCATTGCTAGATACAACACCCACAATTTAAAGGAGGAGATATTTGCTTGGCACATGACTTCAGAAGTTTTATTCCATGAACAGCTGGCTCCTAGGGCAAATCATCTAAGGCAGAAGAGAGGGGCAGAGTGAAGATTCTTGGTTTATGTATCCTTTCTGGGAAGCAGAGCAGGAGAACAGTGTCATAGAGGAAGAAACAGAGGAACAGACATAGACAACAAAGCCAGATACCTCTATAACCACAAGCCTCTATAACCATCCCAGATGCACCCAGAAGTACGCTCCACCAACCCACAGCCTCCACCATCCCCAAATCCAATCGATTTGACACTTCCCCCTAACCACCATAATGGGTAAAACATTAATTAAAGCACAAATCTTTCAAACTGGATAACAAAAGGACACCAACACTAGAAAATAATAACTAAGGCCACCAAAAGCCAGGAAACATACAATGCTGAAAACAAACAGAAATGTGGGTGATTGAAGTCAAAGATACCATAATTACACACAATATAAATGTCTTAAAAATCTCTAGTAAAACATGATGGCATTTCAGAGTGCATTAAAAATTCAGATAAAAAGCAAATTATATTGTCTGCCATAGATGTACATTAAATTTGAAAGGAACTGCTCCAAAAATATTTGATGTATCTGTATCCTAGAAAGTGTAAAATACTCAAGAATAGTCAAGTAAAGTTCAGGTTAATGAAGATATATACTCTATTTATGAATTGGAAATTTTCACATTAAGATGTCAATCCTCCCCAATTTGACATATAGTTCTAATGCAGTTCCAATCAATTTCCACCAAACATTTTCATAGAGATTGGAAGGCTGATGATAAGATTTAGACTGAAATGTGAAAAAATCCTAAAATAGTCAGAAACATTTCTGAGAAACAAGAACAAAGAAGGAAGATTTTTTGAATTTACTTCAAGACTTACTTTGTCACTATCATAGCTTAACAGCATGGTATTTGTGACACAGAGATCCATGGAAAAGAATAGAGAACTGAGAAATAGAATCATACAAATGTAGCCTTGTGCTTTTGACAGCTGTATGAAAGCATTTCAGTGGAGAAAAGATAGTCAAACCAACTGAAACAAATGTCAAAAATATGAAAGTCGACACACAAAAAAGTGACTCAACAAATACATCACATCTCAAAAAAAATTAACACAAAATGTATCATAGAACTAAATATAAAACATAGAGCTATAAACTCAAAATAAAACATAGGAGAAACTGCCTTACTTCAAGGTTGACCATGAATTTGTTTATGTATTGATTTGTCCATTCATTCATTTAACTATACTGGGAATTAAACTTGGGGTCTTCACACTAACTACATTCTCAGGCCATTTTTAAAATTTGTAATTGCTAATTTTTCCACGTGGGCTCAAACTTGTGATCCTCCTAGATACAACAATAAAAACATGATCCATAAAAGAAAAAAACTGATGTTAGATTTTATCTAAATTAAAAGCTGATTATTGCTTTCTTGTCTAATTTTTAGTTATGAATGCAAAAGATTCTATTACCATGAAGATAATAATGTTATTTTTTCAAAAAAAATTTTAGAATAGGTTTAGATTTATAGAAAAGTAGAAAGGACAGTAAAGAGTTCATCTATGTTCCACATTTATTTTACTCTACTATTAACATCTGATATTAGTGTGGTATGTTTGTCATTACTAATGCACAGACTTCGATAAATCATTGTAACTAAAGTTCATAATTTATTCAGATTTCCTCACTTTTATCTAGTGTCCTCTTCTGGTTTCAAGACTTCATCTGGGATACCACATTTAGTTGTCATGCCTCCTTAGAATCCTCTAGGATGTGACAGTTTTTTAGGCTATCTTTTATTCTGATGACCTTGAAAGTTTTGAATAGCACTGATCAAGGAAACCTTCCCTTACCTGGCATTTGTCCTATGTTTTTTCTTGCAACTAGAATAGAGTTATGGGCTTTTTGGAAGACTACCACAAAGATAAAATACAATTTTCATTACATCATATCAAGGGTGCACACTATCAACATGATTTATCACTGTTGACATTAACCTCGATTACCTTGCTGAAGTAGAACTTGTCAGCTTTCGCCACTGAAAGTTACTCTTCTCTGCCTTCTCCATACTGTACTCTTCAGAGAGAAGTCACTATGCACTTGAGCGGAGAGCTGCGTCCTACCCCCTTGTGTACAGTATTTGCATAAATTATTTGGAATTCTTCTATACAAAAGATGTGCCTATTACCACACCATTTATTAATTCAATCATTCATTTTCATCATTTTGTATTCATAGATATTTATTTTACATTTTGGCTTATAAATCGATTACCACTACTGAATTCTATTGCCCCCAGTAGTCACCATTTTGACTATTGAGGATACCTGTTTGTTTTTGTTTCCTCCTCCTTCTTCTTTTTATTTTTCTTCTTCTTGTTGTCGTACTGAGGTTGAACCGAGGAGTGCTCAGTCACTGAGCTACACCCCCAACCTTTTAAAAAAGTTGTTAAAGTTTTACAACAAGGTATCACTCCACGTCCCAGATGGTATTCTAACTTATGATTCTTTTGCCTAAGCCTTCCTTAGTGCTGAGATTATAGGTGTGGGCCACTACACTTGAGTTTAAGTTTCCCTCTTCCTACATAGACTCCCATTTCCCCAATATTTTCCTATGTATGGGTTTATTATAACAGTCATGTTACTTTTCCTCAAATTTTTGTTTATCAATAAGGATAACAAAAAGCTTAGTTGGAAGCTCTGAGATGGGGAGGAGCCTTAGTGACTGGCTTGAGCAATGGAATAAGTAGTCATGATTGATCACTTTCTACAACCAGGCCTAAAGAGATTGGAAGTTTCCACTACTGTTTCTGCTCTCGGAACACTCATTCTTGGAATCCAACCTCCATACTGTGAAGAAACCCAAGTGGCCCCATGAGGAGGCCCACACAGAGATAAATGAAAGGTCCTTGTCATCATGTTGGGCTGAACTTAGCAGTATGCTGAAAGCCCCATGAGAAGAGCTTCCAGTTCTAGTGTAGTAACTTCCACTCAAGCAATATGGAAAGCATCAAAGTGCTTAGCTGAAATCTTCCTCATTTTCTAACCACAAAATAATGCACAAAGTTAAATTCTTGTTTTACATCCCTAAGTTGTAGGGCAGTTGAACAGAAATTGATAGCCAGTACAGTGCATTTAAAACCATTATTTTCTGAAGTGCATTGGTTTTCTATGGCTGCCATGCAATATAGCACAGACTGAATGGCTTAAGCAGCATAAAGGAATCACAGTTCTGGAGTCTAGAAGTCCAACCTCAAGGTGTTGGCACAATTGATGTGCTTCTGGGGCCTCCCTGTTTGCTTCTATCTAAGTCCTTGTGGGTTTTTTTTTTCTTTTCTGTGCCTATGCATCTTTTAGGTCCCTTTGTGTGTTCAAATTTTTTCTTCTTACAAGGACACCAGTTGGATTGCAGTAGAACCTCTCTTAATGGCTTCATTTCATCTGAATCTTTTTTAAAATACATGATTACATTCTGAGGTATATTCAACATATATATGGGAGTCACAATTTAATCTATCTAATGTAGATGAACTGAAGTTTCAAGATGGAGCAAAGTGTCCCAGGTGGAGCACACATTCAGCATTCCATCCCTACCCCTCACTCCAAGAATCCACGGGTTCGTTTTTTTAGCACGGTGAACCCAGTGTCCAAGGGTCCACGATTTCAGAACCACAAATCTAAACACAACAAACCCTTCTAAACTATCTTTCAAGCATAATTCATTTTGCCCTTTAAACAGAAAAGAGCATCTGTTTAAGGAACACCAACCATACGGCAGGAAATATGTGATACATGATGAAAAAGGAAGTTTGCCCATAAATCACGTTTGTGGAACCAGTTTTTTAAACAATGCATAAGGGGCAAATAATGTTTATAGTTATTCTGGAATAACAGGTCTGGGAATATTACCTAATAAAAGCACTACAAATTTAACTTTTTTATCAGAAAATAAGGGGTCGCTGGATGATACCTGTAGATCAATTTATCGGCAATATTAATAGCAACAGTTGTTTGGCACTATGTGTTTACATTTTTATTTCAATTGCCTATTGCTGCAAATAAACCACTCCCCACCCCCACCACACCCCCACACCCCCCCCACACACACAGCTTTGTGGCTTAAAACAATCACAATCGCAATCACAACCACAGGCACTCATTATCTTTCAATTCTGTGGGTTGTCTAGGAGACTCTACTGCTGGTCCAGTTTATAGTCTCTCAGCCTGGAATCATCTGGAGACTCTACAGGGATGAGTTCTCTTCTCCATCTGCTCTCATGGTCCTTCTCACAGGGTAACTGGACTTCCAACATGGCGGTTCACAGCACCCCAAAATTGCAGAAATGGACCCAGATATCAAGAACACTCTATCTTGTGCATTCCATTAGTGAGCTCAAATCACGGGTCAGTGTCGATTCAGTGTGAGAAGGGGCAACACACCTGTGAGTACCGAGAGGAGTGCTTCATAGGGCGAGGCTACAGACCAGCCACCACAGGCTCCCTCCAGACATCTGCAGTGAGTCGCTCTGTGTCTTGGAGCTTGGGTGATTCCAATCATGCTAAGCTGTTCTATGCAGCCAGAAAGTTCCCATTAGAGGGAGGGCGATTAACCAGTACCAAACTACATTTAGACAGGAGGTAGAAGATCTAATGTTCTACAGCACAGTGGGGTGACTGTAATTCATGATTTATTGTGTATTTTATAAAGAACTAGAAGAGAGGAATTTGAAGCTTCCTGACATGAAAAAATGGTAAAATACCTAAGGAGAGAAAAGTGCTAATTGCCCTGTTTTGATCATTACATATTGTACGCATGTATTGAGTTGTCATATTGTACTCTATAAATTTGCACAATTATGTGTCAATTAATATAGAAAATACAAGTGGACAATACCTGCCCTCAACAGAAAAAAATATTAAATTAGATGTGGCTAGTTCTCGAGTGTTCACTGGGAATAAATCAGTCATCATTCTTCTCTACAATGTCCCATAAGGTTCTCTGGGTCCTCCCTCGAGCCCATACCATCCCTCCAATCTCATCTGCATTTTCCCATTTCACTCCAGGGAGTGACAGGGACTCCCTTGTCCCTCTTGCACACTCCACACTCTCCTCCCTCGCTCTCTTACCATCTGCCATTCCTCTTCTTGAAGTGCTTTCCACCCTTCCTCCTGGTTCACACCTCATCTCCTTCCAATTCTCACTCCCACATCACTGCATTGGAAACAGCCCTAACTATCATCTATCTGAATTGTCCCTCCATGTCCCCATTTCTTGCTTAATTTTCTTCTCCCCCACAGCATTTATTCCCATCTAAAATGCTTTATCTATTTTGCATATCCAATATATTTTGCATATTTCTTCTGTATCCATGTGAATGCAAGTTCTTTAAGGACAATGATTTTTGATTATTTTTATTGAAGTCACATGCCATAATATTTAACCTCTCACAATGTGCAATCCCATGGCTTTTAGTAGGTTAACAGAATCATGCAACTCTTGTCATTACCTAAGCTTAATTAATCAATTAGAGTTTGGATTTTTTTTTATTTATAGGAAAATTGAAGTCCAGAGAAATGCAGTGATCCTTCAAGGCCACCAGGTTGACTGACAAAACTGACCAGAAATCCATGGTTTAACACAGCAGGTCAATGCTGTATCCATCTGCTATAGCAGCCTAGCTTTCTTCTCTGAACATCCTGAATTTTATTTTGAGTCCTTAAGTTAAAGTCATACTTGGTTAGCCTTTTTTTTTCCTGATACTGGAGATTGAACTCAGAGTCTTTACCTTGAGCTACATCCTAAACCTTTTTTTGTTTGTTTGTTTTTGTTTTGTTTTGTTTTTTTATTATGAAATACCATCTCCCCACCTCACTCAAGCCAGGCTCAAAATGTTGATCCTCCTGCCTCAGCCTCCCAGAGTGATGGAATTCTTAGTGTACACCGACTTCCAAATATTTTTCATGATCCCTATAAGGAATTGTTTTCTTTTTCTCAGAAACCACCTTCTGTGGCAAAGAATTTTGTGACTTAATTTAAGAAAACAAAAACAAACAAAAAACAAAAACACAGTGCTGTGGGAATCTATACCAAAGGTCATACTTTGGGGACAGACCATGGCTGGAGTGTGACTTAAACCCTTGGAAGGGTGAAAAGACAGAGAAACAGGTCCTGCAGTCAGCTTTGTGACTAGCAAAGCTGCTGTGCAGGATTTCAACAACTGCTTGTCCATAGACTCAGAACCCCAGAAAAAGCAAATCCTGTGAGTGCAGCCACAGGGCAGAGTTAGGACAGGAACCTATGCCTGCCAACCCCTTAGCTAGGTGATTGTCCAGAACAGAGTACTCAGAAGAGTCCAAGGAGGAATTTAAGACCATGGAGTGCAAATCAGGAAGCCCTGTCAAAAGTCAGCATGCATTTGCCATGGTAATCACTGTAAGGTCCTTATTATGCTGCAGGTTCTGGTCTAAGCACTTGGAATGAATGAGGCACCACTTTCACTGGGCCATTCATCAACTTTCATCAGATTGTATCAAAGCAGCTCCAAAGCATAGTTCTTTGGATGGGATGCTTGTTCTGATGACTGGGGCTCTGCCCCACAGGTCCCTTTGGTGCAAGATCCATGGTTCTGTGGCAGTCCATCAAGTCACATCTGAGAGCATGCCAAGCTTTTAAATGAAAAGTCCAGATGCTCAGAATCCATCCTAGAAATGAGATACCTCTGATAGTTTTCCCTCCATGAAGTTTTGAAGTATTCAGGGACTAGGTTCTGGGTCTTTGAGTGTCCTAGGAATTTTTGCCATGTTCTCCAGAAAGAAGCCTGGGAACATTTTAGTTTATTATAACAAATAAAATCAGGAATGACTAAATGGAAAAGATGCCTGGGGCAGAGTATAGAAGAAGGGACACAGGCCTGCCTTGCAATCTCTGGCCATACCTCCCTGCCAGCATCCTGATGTGTTCACCAAGCCAGGAGCTCACCACTGTCTAATTTTAGAGCAATTACATCACTCTGAAAGAAACATCATACTCACTAGCAGTTATTCTCCATTCCATCCTCCAGCTCCTGCCAGCATGAATCTATTTTCTGTCTCTACAAATTTGTCTGAATATTTCATATAAATGAAATTATATGATAAGTGCTTTTGTTTCTGGCTTCTTTCACTTAGCATAACGTTTCCAGTTTCTTCCCACTGAAGCATGTGTCAGTACTTCACTCTGTTTACGACTGAGTCATCTCATGCTGCATGAATGGACCACATTTTGTTTATCAGCTCATCAGTTGATGGATAGTTGGGTTGCTTCCACTTTTGAGCTGTTATGAAAAAGGCCACTATGAATATTCACAAGCAAGTCTTTGTGTGGACATATATTTTCATTTCTCTTGGGTATACATCTCGGCAAGGAGTTACTAGGTCATATGGAAATTTTGTTTAGCTTTGTGAGGAACTGCCAAACTATTTCCCACAATGGATGCACAATTTCACACCCTTACCTGTGATGTAAAGGGTTCCAGTTTCTTCACATCTTTGCCAACACTTATTTGCCTTTTAAAAAGTTATAGTCATCCTATGGTAGTAAATGTAAAGAGATACTCCTTGTGGCTTTACTCTTCTTAATGTCTAAGGATGACTATCTTTTTCAAGTGCTTATTAGTCATTTGTATATTTTCTTTGGAAAAATATCTGCTGATATCCTTCGGCCATGCTTTAATTATGTTATTTAACTTTTATTGTAAGTAGTGAGTTCTTTATACATCTGGATATAAGTCCCTTATCAAGCACATAATCTACAATTGTTTTTCTTCACTGTGTGATTTTTTCACTTTTTGATAATTTTCTTTGAAACACAAATGTTTTAACCTGATGTAGTCTAGTTTATGTATTTGCTTCTTTTGTTATTTGCTTCTTTTATTTCATACCTAAGAAACCATTGCTATCCTAAGATCACAAAAATTTAGTTGCTTTCCTTGAGAACTTTATAACTTTAATCTCTTACATTCAAGGCTATGCTCCATTTTGACTTAATTTGGGAATATGGCATGAGGTGGAGATCCAGTTTTGTTGTTTAGATACTCCATTTCTCCAATATCATTTTTTGACAAGACTGTTGTTCCCCCCATTCAATTGTCTTGACAGGGTCATTAAAAATCAGTTGGTCTTAGAGAGGTAGGTTTATTTCTGGACCCTCAGTGTTTCCACTGACCTATGTCTCTATTCTCATGTTAGTACTGCACTTTCTTATTACTGTAACTTGTAGGAGTTATAAAATCAGGCCACCTAGGCCATCTAATTTGTTAGCATACAATAAGGGTTTATAAGGTCAATGTTGGTGTTCCCACTCTCATTCCTGATTTTAGAAACTAGAGTTTTCTTTCCTTTTTTTTTCCTTGATCAATGAATCTAAATATTTTTCAACATTTTTATTCTTTTCAAAGAACCAAATTTTGATTTTGATGATTTTCTTAACCCATTTCTTTTCTTCATTTTATTTCTTTTGACTCTAAACTTTATTATTGTTTATTGACTTGGGTTTAGTTTGCCCTTGCCTTTCTACTTTATTATCACCTCAGAGGATTGCATTTTCCAGTTGTCTTTCCTATTTCTTCTTTGACTGGTTGGTTAATTTGACTGTTGTTTAATTTCTACATATTGTTGACTTCCTAAACTTCTTTTTGTTATTGGTTCTTAATTTCATTCCATGTACTTGGAAAGGACATGATTTCAGTCCTTCTAAAATTATTGAGGTTTGAGGTTTGAGGTTACATTTATTTA